>SJYC01097965.1:0-42439 GCA_006408675.1 Madoqua kirkii
TTTTATAGGCTCCATGAAAATATTTAATGATCTTTTGTCCTTAAATATGTATTTGATATTTAATTTGTCTTATTTATTGTTTTGCAACATTATAATAAATCCCTTCTTTCTAGCCCATATATTCCAGTATACTGTTTGATTTCTATGTTATATTTCATTATACAGCTTACTTTTCATACATCTTTTCTTTTTCACTTTCATCACAAACAGTGCTTCAATGTTTTCTTACTGCATGAATGGTTAGCTTGCTTCAGTCAATTGAGTTACATATTAACAACTGTCATTTTTGTATCATGGTGTTTTTACCCGTGTGAGGCTTAATTGTACTCACAATATTGCTAAGATAATTTTTGTTCACATTATATATCATAGTCATTTAAAAAAAATTTAAGCTTTTCAATGCAATTCTAGGAAAGTAATGCTCAAAATTTTCCAAGCCAGGCTTCAACAGTACATGAACAGGGAACTTCCATATTTTCAAATTGGAAGGCAGAGGACCTAGAGATCTGTTGGATCATAGAAAAAGCACGAGAGTTCCAGAAAAACATCTGCTTCATTGATTACACTGAAGCCTTTGACTCTGTGGATCACAACAAACTGTGGAAAATTCTTCAAGAGATGGGACTATCAGAGAGTCTTAGCTGCCTCCTGAGAAACCTGTATGCAGGTTAGGAAGCAACAGTTAGAATGGGACATGGAACAGACTGTTCCAAACTAGGAAAGGAGTACATCAAGGCTGTACTGCATATTTAACTTATATGCAGAGTACATCATGCAAAATGCCATGCTGGAAGAAGCACAAGCTGGAATCAAGATTGCTGGGAGACATATCAATAACCTTAGATATGCAGATGACACCACCCTTATGGCAGAAAGCAAAGAGGAACTAAAGAGCTTCTAGATGAAGGTGAAAGAAAAATGAACAAGTTGGTTTAAAATCAACATTCAAAAAATGAAATCATGGCATTCTGCCCCATCACTTCATGGCAAATAGATGGGGAAACAATGGAAACAGTGACAAACTTTATTTTCTTGGGCTCCAAAATCACTGCAGATGGTGACTGCAGCCATGAAATTAAAAGACATTTGCTCCTTGGAAGAAAAGCTATGCCCAACCTAGACAGGGTATTAAAAAGCAGAGCCATCACTTTGCTGACAAAGGTTTGTTTATCAAAGCTATGATTTTTCCAGTAGTTATTCATGAATGTGAGACTGGGACTATAAAGAAGGCTGAGTGCTGTAGAATCGATGCTTCTGAACTGTAGGGTTGCAGAAGACTCTGGAGATTTCTTTGGACTGCAAGTAGATCAAGCCAGTCAATCCTAAAGGAAATCAACCCTGAATATTTACAGAAGGACTGATGTTGAAGCTGAAGCTCCAGTACTTTGACCACCTGATGCAAAGAGCTGACTCATTAGAAAAAAACCTGAATCTGCGAAAGATTGAAGGCAGGAGAAGAGGACGACAGAGGACGAGATGGTTGGATGGCATCACTGACTCAATCAATGGACATGAGTTTGAGCAAGTTCCGGGAGATAATGAATTACAAGGAAGCCTGGCGTGCTCCATTCTATAGGGTCACGAAGAACTGGACATGGCTGAACAACTGAACAACAACACGGCAAGGGAGACTTTATCATGTCAATCAGAATAGGGGTCAAGACCATTGCAAAAGAAAGAAACTGAACCAAAGTCTACTGAAACAAAAGAAGTGAAGGACTTTAGAGGAACACTTGTCAATGTTATTAGGCCAACATGGTTTCGTGTTTTCTAATTGCTGCTAATTGAGCTTCAGCCCCTCTCCTCCCTCAGAAACTGGGAGATATGGCTTTTTCTTGACTACTACATTTTGAAGGGGTAGCTCCCAAATGCTTGAGAGAAGTGTGGCTGAGTTACAACATTTTCAAAAGGCTAGGAGAAGATTTTCACTTGAAAGAAACAGAAAAAAGATTTGATTGCAAGTTTTCTAATGTAAATGATCTGAGGAAAGGGACGTTGGGCACCTAGAGATAAGAAGAAACCTTTCTTAAGTTTAGTCAAGCTGAGGAGAATGTTACAGCTATTGTGGTCACAACCTAGGTTTAACTTATTTCTGTACCCTATCTGTCACATAAATAAAAAGGTCTATTTCTGAGCCATTTCTCATTTAATTGCTTGCTAGTACTTTACTATCTCCTGGAGGAGAAAATGGAAACCTACTCCAGTATTCTTGCCTGGAAAATTCCATGGACAGAGGAGCCTGGTCGGCTGCAGTCCATGGGCTCACAAAGAGTCGGACATGACTAAGCAACTGAGTACTTTACTATATGTACATTTAAAACTCCTTTCTGTTGCCTTCTTTTTATTAAACTTTTCTTGGTTTTATTTTGTTTTGTTATGAAGCAATTTTCTTGTCTATATGAGTTTATTTCAATGTGTCAGCTTCAATGAAAGATTATGTTGACATACACATTGAATATAAAAGAAACTGATACTTGTCTATACAAATTCCATTCTTCTGTTATTGCTTACCAATAAAATACATAACTTTGTTCAGTGCAATAATATATTCAGCTAAAAAATATACAGAGAAACATTTGTCAGTATCATATAAATGATGACCAATCATTATTAGTAAATGAAATTCCACTGAAAATATCTAGATTTCATTTCCTGAAACAGGTCCTATTACTTCCTCATCATTACTTCTTTTTTTTCTTTTTTTCCTTTTTAGAGAGGTGGGCGGAAAGTTGAAATTGAAATAAACATGAACAACGAGAGCAGAACCATCCAAAGATTCACACAACTACATCTATTCACACGTTGTTCCCAGCTGTTAACCTACAAATTATTTATGATTCTATCAAAATTAAATTTTCCCATATATACCCTAGTTTCTAACCCTTTTCATCTACATAAAGACATCGATCAAACAGCTTTCTTGTCCTCTGAAACATGAGTTTAGTTTTTACTGACGATTATATTCATATACATGCATGCTAAGTTGCTTCATTCTTGTCCAACTCTTTGCCACCCTATGGACTGTAGTCTGCCAGGTTCCTCTATCCATGGAATTTTCCAGACAAGAATACATAAGTGAGTTTCCATGTACTCCTCCAGGGGATCGTGTCAACTCAGGGACTGAATCCACATCTCTTACATCTCCTGCCTTGGCAGTTGGATTCTTTACTGCTAGTGCCATCTGGGAAGGTCTCCACCCCCATCCAGCATACAGTGGTAAAAAATCCACCTGCTAGTGCAGGAGATATAAGTGATACAGGTTCAATCCCTGGGTTGGGAAGATCCTCTGGAGGAGGGCATGGAAACCTATTCCGGTATTCTTACCTGGAAAATTCCATGGACAGAAGACCCTCGTGGGCTACAGTCCATAGGATGCAGAGTCTTGTCTATATGAGTTTATTTCAATGTGTCAGCTTCAATGAAAGATTATGTTGACATACACATTGAATATAAAAGAAACTGATACTTGTCTATACAAATTCCATTCTTCTGTTATTGCTTACCAATAAAATACATAACTTTGTTCAGTGCAATAATATATTCAGCTAAAAAATATACAGAGAAACATTTGTCAGTATCATATAAATGATGACCAATCATTATTAGTAAATGAAATTCCACTGAAAATATCTAGATTTCATTTCCTGAAACAGGTCCTATTACTTCCTCATCATTACTTCTTTTTTTTCTTTTTTTCCTTTTTAGAGAGGTGGGCGGAAAGTTGAAATTGAAATAAACATGAACAACGAGAGCAGAACCATCCAAAGATTCACACAACTACATCTATTCACACGTTGTTCCCAGCTGTTAACCTACAAATTATTTATGATTCTATCAAAATTAAATTTTCCCATATATACCCTAGTTTCTAACCCTTTTCATCTACATAAAGACATCGATCAAACAGCTTTCTTGTCCTCTGAAACATGAGTTTAGTTTTTACTGACGATTATATTCATATACATGCATGCTAAGTTGCTTCATTCTTGTCCAACTCTTTGCCACCCTATGGACTGTAGTCTGCCAGGTTCCTCTATCCATGGAATTTTCCAGACAAGAATACATAAGTGGGTTTCCATGTACTCCTCCAGGGGATCGTGTCAACTCAGGGACTGAATCCACATCTCTTACATCTCCTGCCTTGGCAGTTGGGTTCTTTACTGCTAGTGCCATCTGGGAAGGTCTCCACCCCCCATCCAGCATACAGTGGTAAAAAATCCACCTGCTAGTGCAGGAGATATAAGTGATACAGGTTCAATCCCTGGGTTGGGAAGATCCTCTGGAGGAGGGCATGGAAACCTATTCCGGTATTCTTACCTGGAAAATTCCATGGACAGAAGACCCTCGTGGGCTACAGTCCATAGGATGCAGAGTTTGAGAAGACATAGTGACACAACAACAACATACATATATATACAATCTGCCCAATTACAGCTAGCATATTCAAAAGCAGAGACATTACTTTGCCAACAAAGGTCCGTCTAGTCAAGGCTATGGTTTTTCCTGTGATCATGTATGGATGTGAGTTGGACTGTGAAGTAAGCTGAGCACCGAAGAATTGATGCTTTTGAACTGTGGTGTTGGAGAAGACTCTTGAGAATCTCTTAGACTGCAAGAAAATCCAATCAGTCCATCCTAAAGGAAATCAGTCCTGGGTGTTCTTTGGAAGGATTTATGCTAAAGCTGAAACTCCAGTACCTTAGCCATGTCATGCAAAGAGTTGACTCTTTGGAAAAGACTCTGATGCTGGTTGGGGGCAGGAGGAGAAGGGGATGACAGAGGATGAGATGGTTGGATGGCATCACCGACTCGATGGACATGAGTTTGAGTGAACTCTGGGAGTTGGTGATGGATAGGGAGGACTGACATGCTACAATTCGTGGGATAGCAAAGAGTTGGACACGACTGAACAACTGAACTGAACTGAACTGAACTGAACTGAATTACAGCTATAATTATTTAATTTCAATGAGCAAAATACTTTTCAAAATATAAAATAATTATGTAATCTCACTAGTATCAATTCTTTTCTAATTTCTGCCTAACTCAACATCAGTTAAATTTCATCACTACATTACAAAACCTGTACAACTGAATACCAGTGATTCAATGTTGTTGAAACCAATGTTACTGAAACTCAGTCTTCACTTTTTGCTTCATTCTCGGAACATTAAACATATGCCCTCAATTTATTCCTTTCATTTCTTTTCCATGTTATTTCTTTCTGCTAGTTTTCCTCCTAAATCAGTAGGTACTCCTTTTAACACAATTGTTTTCTCCTCTTCTGCATAAACTTATGTTATTGGACTGTCTAAAGACTCAGTCCTATACTTTCTTTTCTGTCTGCATTTATTCTCTTGGAGAATTCTTGTGCCATGTCTTTAAATGATGTCTATATAATCACGATCTCTAAATTTCATCTCTAGTATAGACTTTGCCAGACTTGTATATGGAGGTCCTTACTCAAGTTTTTCCTGAGGGGTGTTCCAAAATGAATCCCTAAACTATCCTACCCACTACCCAGCATCCTGTCCTTCTCAGTTGATGGTAAAACTGTTCTTCAAATGGATTATGCAAAAATTTGGAGTTATTGAGATTTCTAACTTATATTTAGAGCTTAACAATCTGTATTTAAATGGATTCTATTTTTCATCAAAATACAGTTATGCTAAGGTTAAGACAAGAGAAAGACAGAGGAATCTGAGATATTGATATCTTCATGGAGCTGTTTCATCAATCCATATAGGCTATCCAAAAAGTTGAATAAATAAACATTGGTTTCACTATTTATTTTACTATATATATATATCTTATGCTATCAAATCAATTTTAACTGAAACAGAAAATTATTTTTTATGCAATACACAGTGCATCATTCCATGAGCTTCTTACCTTTCATTGTGACCTTCAGTGATATACTCTTAGTTTTCTTTAGTTTTTTTTTTTCTACTTCAAGTATTTAAAAAAAAGCTATTCCTAGAAACTTTATATTTGAAGCTATGATTATGATTATGTATATTTTTATATAATATATTTCCTGATCAGATTTTTAAAGAAACTGATAGTATTACTAGTAATGTATTTATGGTTGGTTAGCTTTGTCTGAATGCTTCAGACACATATCCGGTATTAAATAGAACTCATGCAGGCAGTGTTTACATCATTTGAGTTTAAAGATGTTGTCTGTTATGATACCTTCCATATTAAAACTTTAACAGATTAAAGTATCTTGTTGGCTATATAGTAGTTTATTTTCCTTAATCAATCTAGAATACTTTATTTTAAGAGAATTATAATCTCTCTTCTTTAATCAGTTAGTATGATGAGTACACATTCTTTCCATTCTCTCTGAGAATCATTTGCTCCCAATTAGACCTTGAACAAAACTAACTCAGGGAGAATCTATGTATGCCTATACTATCTAGGTTTGAAGCTCTTCTTCTTCTTGAAGCCCAACCATATTGTCATATATGCCTATTACATAAATATCCTTCTCTATTCTTACTCATGTAAATTCTTCCCTGGCCTTAAGAGTAGAATCCTGCAAAAGCACTTAAAAAATATGGTAGAAAGTGGCTTGGAAATCAAACTTTGTCTTACCCTAATTTGCTAAGTGGAAATACTATTGTCCATGAAGAGATCTCCTAATCGAAAATTGCTCAAGAATTTAGAAAATTAACATTGAAGAATTCTGTCTGAATTCCTTCCTGTTAAAAAAGATAGTCATATGATTATAACCACATTTGGGGGTTTGCTGATTCTAGACTAGCACTCTAAAGGACTAAATTGCAACTTTAGACTGTACTTATTTTCCAGGCCACATTTATGAAGTTAGCCTGAACAATATCCTGTTATATGCCTCATCCTTGCTATGTCATGCTGAATCTATTCTTCTAACATTTTTCACATTAGTTACCAAACTTATCAGTCCATCTTATACAAGTCTCAATATAGAAGTAATTCTGTTTGCATGTTTATCTTAAGACTAGAAGAAACATGCCTCTGTTTTCACAGATCTTAGTAGCACTTTAATGATTTACTTTTAATAAATTGAAAAATTAAGAGTCTGCTGTCAAGAAGTTATCATGTCCGACTCTTTATGATCCCATGGACTGTAGCCTACCAGGTTCCTCCCTCCATGGGATTTTCCAGGCAAGAGTACTGAAGTGGGTTGCCATTTCCTTCTCCAGGGGATCTTCCCAATCTGGGAATCAAACCTGGGTCTCTTGCATTCCAGGCAGATGCTGTAACCTCTGAGCCACCAGGGAAGCCCTAAAGAAATTAGTCTCTAACATTTATATCAGACATTGTTTTGAAAACCTTATACTTTATTCCTCTTTGACTGTAATGAACATTTGCATTTGACTTTTACTTTAGTGAGAAATTCAAAAAAATCTAGCATAATCTTGCTTAATTGGTCTTTCATTGGTGCATAAAATCTTTTTAAAAATTATTGGAGTATAGTTGATTTAAAATGTTGTGATACTTCCAAGTGTACAGTAAAGTGAATCATATGTATATGCACAATGCCTTTTATAAGGCTAGCGATTTTAAATAGTTGAAAGACATGAGGATCTCAAGGAGAATAGATCACTTAATAATTTGCAATTCTTTATTCTCGGTATCTTTTGCTTAAACTAGCACTTCTTTTATTGATGACTACTTTAATACAACAGACTATTTGTTAGGAATCCAAACCACTCTGAAGGAAGAGTGAATGTTAGGATGTTAGAATATCTAAATTCCAATTAAGTGTTCTGCTGCACTTTATTCCTGCATTTGAGAAACTAAGAACAAGAAACACAGACTGAAACAGCAACTTGAAAGATACTTGACTGATAATGTTACAGAGTCCAAGCTTGCTCCACTCGACATACGATAGACCAGTGAATCTGAGACAAGGTGTTGAGGCAAGGAAGAGACTTTAATCAGGGAGCCAACAGACTAGATGGCAGGCTAGCTCCTCAAAATAATCATCTTATTGGGGTCTGAATGCCAGCTTCTATTATAGATTAGAGATGAGGGCAGGTGAGGAAGCAAAGTAAAAAGGCCATTAATCTTGCAAACATCTCCTAGAATGGCAAGTCTCAAGCAGGAGATATGTTAATTTCTTTCTTCCTGACATCCACAGGTGGACAGGGTTCTGAACAAAGGCATTTTAGCTTTACAGTCAGGCGGAGGGCCGGGATTCTCTGAGGGAAACCATTCTGTATGATTTTAATAGCGAAAGCAATGAAAAGTAAGTCAAAGGAACAGTTCCAACATGGAGCCAAAAACTGGCTTCCTCCTTGCAACAATTTGAGAATTATTTTTATTTTATTTTAAAATAGGTTCTATAAAAGTAAAGCATTATGGGATGTTGCCAAAAATATAATAATTTGGGCCAGATCATTTTAATTTTCTCAAAGTACTGTTATGTTTTATGGATTGTGATTTTAAAATTACAATGCATAATTTTCAAGGTTTATGCATGTTCTTTCATTTTTAATATCCATTCAAATACTGTGATGGTTGACCATATACAAATCCTTGTTTCTCTGTGTAAAAAAAGAAGGTGTTCTAGCAAATGTTTCAACTGAAAAGTAATAGGCTAAACTATTTTCAAAGATAGTCACATTGTAAATTAATAAAATAGTGTAGGAATGTGAAAAACAATTTGCATTTTCCAAAATAGAATTTCTACATTTTTTTAAGAAATATTTTGGACTAAAGACAAAAATTTGACTAATCAAATGTGATTAGAATGTAGATGTTTCCAAAATTTTTAGCAGTCACTTTCACTGAAACTGTAAGTCATAAAAATAAACTAAGTCAAATAAGTAGCTCTTTACTTAACCACCGATTTGTCAGAGAATTTTTGTTTTGTTTTGTTTTGTCTTGAATGTTTCTTAATGTATAAAAATTAATACTTTGTCCATTGGAGAGAAAGTATGGCTCTCTTTTTTGACATTATCATATTAAATATTCTATTCTACTTCTGTCTATTCTATATAAAATTAAATGCCTCATAGCATTCTATATCAACATAAAATGTCTTCATTGCAAGTCCTAATAATTTTTAAAGTGAAATTTTTTTTCTGACAAAACCTGAATTTGAATCCAACTCCAACATGAGTTAATATCCATGTGTAAGATCCTTAGGTGACTAAACCCAATAGGCCTGTTTCTTGACATGATAGAAGTGTGTGTGTGTGTTTTTCTTTTTTAATCTCACTCAATTTTGTGAAGATTAAATAAAGTCTATACAAATGATATTTTTTTCCTTCCTTGAAATCCATCATGATAAATAGAAATATTTCTTTGTGCTCTATTGAAATGAGAATCTGAGTTCTTGTTCATGGAGTTGAGGAATGAACTTCACAAACACACAAACACTCACAGTGGTAAGTGAATAGGATTTATTTAAAAGAAAAGAAAGGCACAAAGTTCTCAGCATAGACAGTGAGGGGGTAAAGTGTCCCCCCAGAAGTCAGGACTTACAGCAGTTCATATCCTTACTAGTATTGATATTGATCTGTAGATTTTTGATTGGCTCCTGTCCTTCAAATATATCATTTCTAACCAATCAGTTTAAAGGTCACAATGTTTAACTTACAATTTTTATGGCTTCTCTTGATCCTCTGATTAAGTTGCCACTCTTTTTAATCCCCTGACCATTTTACAATGGACCAGATGTATGAGCTAAAGATGAATGATCACTAGTAGTTTTTTCCCTCAGGCATATGGAAAAGAAGTTAATTACTCCTTTCCTGGATCTGAGTGCTGATAATTTATCACCCACAGACATATTCCAGGAATTCGGGACAAAGGGTATAGTTTTAAATTAATGGAGTGCAGTATTATTGAAAATAGGACTGAGGTCTCAGAGTCATACACTGACTGCCTAGCAATTTCTACCTAACTATTATTTCAACTGGGAACTGAGATATACACATATATGCATTTCTTTGAATTATGATTACTTGCAAAGGGCCATTCCAGTTACAAGTGTCAAACAGAGAAATAATTGTATGTTGCCAGATGCAGCCAAATAGAGTTCTAAAAGTGATAGCAGCTCTTTGTTCCCCACTTATAGTAATGGTTCTTTGATGTCTCTGTCTATGTTTGTGAGTAGTGGTATGAGGGGAAAGCAGGGGAAGATTCATCTTACACTTAAATATGCTTAACATATACAATTTTATGTTTGATCACTAAATTATTTTGCATATGTATTTTTATCCCCACACAATACACACACACATACATATAAATGTTTGTGTATTTTACATTCACACCTAAGTCTTTCACTTCAGTGAATTTTCCTAGTTCTAAGAGTTGATGATTCTGGAGAGCATTTTTATTACATTCACATGATATAAACATAGCCCTTACATTGCTATGGTAAAAGCCCCATCATTAAATCTAGTCCTCCATTTCAAAATCTTCCTCAAATATCAAAGATATTTGAGATAGCTTCAAACTATTAAAAATAGAAGTTAGCTAAAATTCTTCTCTTTCAGGTATTTGCTTTTACAGAATGCACAACTACCAACCCATCCCATGCAACCTAGAAACCTATGTGACAAATGATGAAGGAAATGTTGAGGTAAAATTAACAGTGCAAAACCTTTATGTGTTTTTGAAGAAAAATAAATCATCAGCTTCCTAATTTTTTCTTTATTTGGAACTTCAAAACAAAATTATAAATTTTGTTTATATCCTAATTATCCCTAAAGACATATAAGTTAGAAAATAATCAGTAAGATTTAAAAGATAGATTAGATATACACTGCAATGAAAGAAAAATAAGAAAAGCCAGAGATATGTTAATACGCAAACACAACAGTCATAAAACATTCTACACATTTGCTCAAATGGACCACAAATTTGATTGTAAAATTCCTTACTGCCAAAGGCAAGATCCATATAAAGAGTTAGATTGTCCCTATGGGCTAACAGCAAACAATTTCTCAAGAGAAGCACAGCTCTTCTGATACTAAGACCGAAATAAATGTCTCCTGTGGGCCTCATAATGGAGGCATCTCAGAAGTGGTAGGGATATTAGTGTTCAACCAGTCCAAGAGCCTATTCTTTCTGCCTTAGCTTTTCTAAAAGACCATATGTCTATTTGAATGAGTTCATTGGCAAAAAAAAAAAAAAACAAAAAACCCTCAGTACTAATAAGGCATTTAATTATTTAGCAGACAATTTCTGGCTTTTAAAAATGTATTTCTTTTGTTTAGCCTCCTTCTCTGCATAACTCTTTACTCATAATTTTAATTCTCTCAAGGAAAGTAGAACAAGAGTACTCAATATTCTGTTGTTAAATAATTAAAGAATAACTGCCACTGCTCCCTTATTCTTGCATACATTCATTAAAAATATGCATTATGCTTCTAAAATTTACGGTACAGAAAGTTTTATGGCTATAATTGTGAACAGTGAAAAGCACAGCTCTTACTTCCACTGGGCTTACATAAGAATTAAAAATAAAAGGTTTTTTCCAATTATTCCTCAGGTTGAATATCCTGGGATTTTCTTTTCAGTCCAGTCGCTCAGTCGTGTCTGACTCTTTACAACGCTATGAATTATAGCTCGCCAGGCCTCCTTGTCCATCACCAACTCCCGGAGTTTACTCAGACTCGTGTCCATCAAGTCCGTGATGCCATCCAGCCATCTTATCCTCGGTCGTCCCCTTCTCCACCTGCCCCGAATCCCTCCAGCATCAGAGTCTTTTCCAATGAGTCAAACTTTTTGCATGAGGTGGCCAAAGTACTGAAGTTTCAGCTTTAGCATCATTCCTTCCAAAGAAATCCCAGGGCAGATCTCCAGAATGGACTGGTTGGATCTCCTTGCAGTCCTAGGGACTCTCAAGAGTCTTCTCCAATACTACAGTTCAAAAGCATCAATACTTCAGTGCTCAGCCTTCTTCACAGTCTAACTCTCACATTCATACATGACCACAGGAAAAACCATAGCTTTAACTAGACGGACCTTAGTCAGCAAAGTAATGTCTCTACTTTTGAATATGCTGTCTAGGTTGGTCATAACTTTTCTTCAAAGGAGTAAGTGTCTTTTAATTTCATGGCTGCAATCACCATCTGCAGTGATTTTGGAGCCCCCAAAAATAAAGTGTGACACTGTTTCCACTGCTTCCCCATCTATTTGTCATGAAGTGATGGGACTGGATGCCATGATCTTCCTTCTCTGAATGTTGAGGTTTAAGTCAACTTTCACTCTCCACTTTCACTTGCATCAAGAGGCTTTTTAGTTCCTCTTCATTTTCTGCCATAAGGGTGGTGTCATCTGCATATCTGAGGTTATTGATATTTCTCCTGGCAATCTTGATTCCAGCTTGTGCTTCCTCCAGCCCAGTGTTTCTCATGATGTACTCTGCATAGAAGTTAAATAATCAGGGTGACACTATACAGCCTTGACATACTCTTTATCCTATTTGGAACCAGTCTGTTGTTCCATATCCAGTTCTAACTGTTGCTTCCTGACCTGAATATAGGTTTCTCACAAGAGAGGCCAGGTGGTCTGGTATTCCCATCTGTTTCACAATTTTCCACAGTTTATTGTGATCCATACAGTCAAAAGCTTTGGTATAGTCAATAAAGCAGAAATAGATGTTTTTCTGGAACTCTTTTGCTTTTTCCGTGATCCAGTGGATGTTGGCAATTTGATCTCTGGTTCCTCTGCCTTTTCTAAAACCAGCTTGAATATCAGGGAGTTCACGGTTCATGTATTGCTGAAGCCTGGCTTGGATAATTTTAAACATTACTTTACTAGCATGTGAGATGAGTGCCACTGTGTGGTAGTTTGAGCGTTCTTTGGCATTGCCTTTCTTTGGTACTGGAAGGAAAACTGACCTTTTTCAGTCCTGTGGCCACTGCTGAGTTTTCCATTTGCTGGCATATTGAGTGCAGCACTTTCACAGCATCATCTTTCAGGATTTGAAATAGCTCAACTGGAATTCCATCACCTCCCACTAGCTTTGTTCATAATGATGCTTTCTAAAGCTCACTTGACTTCACATTCCAGGATGTCTGGCTCTAGATGAGTGATCACACCATCGTGATTATCTTGGTCGTGAAGATCTTTTTTGTACAGTTCTTCTGTGTATTCTTGCCACCTCTTCTTAGCGGAATCACTGTTTATCTTTCACTGCCAAGCCCTGTGCCCTGATAGCCTGACTTGAATGAAATAGACCAGTGTGTCCTTTGCCTTGGGGAATTCTCAGACAGGTGGAGTTCAGACAGTAAAGAGGAATAGAGGATTGTAGTCAGTTATTAATTCTTTTGGTCAAGGCTCTGTGAGGACACCATTAGCTGACTTCATCTGTCAACCAAAGGTCACAGCTTCTGAAAACCAGCTTTGTTTCCAGTTTTCGTAATCTCTTTGTCTACCTCTCTATTTACGTAGGATCCTTCACTCTTCCTAGTTCAGTGGTACTCAGTTTTTCCTTGTGGTTTTCCTATACCCTGAACTTTTTTTTTAAATCTATTTAAACTCTTCTCAAATTGCTCATTTATTTTGTTTGTTTCTTCCTAAGAAAGTTGCTGGGTAATTTACAATGACAGATAATGCTGAGAATATAGTAAAGACATCTAGTAAATGCTGAATAAAATTGGAAACAAACAAACAAACCTGAAACCTGAAATTATAGATTTCACCATATTCTAGTTCTTTTCTTTCTCCTCATTTCCTTCCTCCTCCCTCTCACTCTTTGTCTCTCTCTGCACAGAAATGCACATATACACATGTGGGCATGTGTATTACATAATGCAAATATGTAATCATACCATTTGTGATTCTTATTTAGAATCTAGGCATCTTTGATTTATGGATTAAAATAAATTTCAGTAGGCAATTATCTATGTACTTTATTCAACAGATCTCATTTCTCATCAAATGTAATATATTATAGAGAAAACTTGAATAGTTGAATTAAATTAACATAAACATTCATGGCACTGTAATCATAAATCCAGTCATCTGTATATCCTGCTGCTAAGTCAATTCAGTTGTGTCCGACTCTGTGTAACCCCATAGACGGCAGCCCACCAGGCTCCCCCGTCCCTGGGATTCTCCAGGCAAGAACACTGGAGTGGGTTGCCATTTCCTTCTCCAGTGCATGAAAGTGAAAAGTGAAAGTGAAGTTGCTCAGTCATGTCCAACTCTTAGCGACCCCATGAAGTGCAGCCCACCAGGCTCCTCCATCCATGGGATTTTCCAGGCAAGACTACTGGAGTGGAGTGCCATTTTTTTCTGGGAATACTTTGATTTACCAAGGTCATGCTTAAAATGTAGTGTGTAAAGCTGTATAATTATATGTACTGAAAATACAGCAATTGTTTCACTCTCTTTAGGTGACTATATTTTGTAATTAGTTGTCTAATTTGCTTATTTTTATTTACTAGCATAAATAGAGCTAAGTGTGGTAACAAAAGAACATTAGAATAGAGACCAATGATAGTAACTTTTGACTGACTTCAACTTTCTTTTCACTTACTGGGAATAGGAGACATTACTTATGAAGATATTTCAGTTTTTCTTTCCAAATGCTCAAATTATATTTATTTGCCTAATGTTCACAAATAAAGTAATAATTGTAGTAAATATCCAGCATGTCACTTTCTTTAGAGAATATCAAACAAAATGTTTGATAAAGAGACTTTTGATTTCTTTTGGTGAATAAAATCATATTATAGAATACATCTAAAAAAGACTTCTATGTTTTGTACGGGTAGAAACCTGTTCTGTCACAATGCACACTATAAGATTAGTGCAAAGGCTAGACTTTTGAACATACTAAATTTCAACAAATATTTTATAACTAATTGATTAATGATGTATACATTTGTTAAATGATTTCCATGTAGTAAAGAGGTTGGGCTTCCCTAGTGGCTCAGACTATAAAAATTACTCTTCAGAGAGACCCAGGTTCCATCCCTGGGTGGGGAAGATTCCCTGGAGGAGGGTGTGGCAACCCACTGGAGTATTCTGGCTTGGAGAATCCCCATGGACAGAGCCTGACAGGCTACAGCCCATGGGTTTGCAAAGAGTTGGACATGACTGAGTAACCAAGTAAAGCACAATACATAGAGATTCTTAAAAACATGGAGTGTTCCTTGAAATAGCTCTACACTATTCTCGCCTATGACCCTATTAATTTGGAAATGTACAGCACATGGAAAATGTAATTAACATCATGTGCATTTTTAAATAATAACAGTACAAAAAGAATTACACTCAGAAATCAGTATCTTATTGAAAGAGAAAAAAAGGAGGAGACAGTACTGTGTTCTCTAACAAAGTTGGAGGTAAATCAGGAATTATGGGTATAAAATTATGAAATAATTAAAATCCTTACCAAATATAAAACCTTTAAATGTGGTTATCTTAGATTTTCCCAAAGTAAACCCCAAACATGGGAACATTTTAATCTATTTATTTATTTGTTTTTATCATATAGTTCATAGTAGAGATGTACAACTCAATAAGCAATGGCTCTCTCTGCAGCCTCTCATGATGGCTCCAGCACCAAGGATGGAGGAGGGTATAGCAGTGTCCCTGTAAAGTAAAGTGGACAAGACTTTGGACATGGCAAATGGATGAATTACTGAGGTACAGAACCATAGCCCTAATGGCCTCCTCTGAAGCCTTGATCAAACATGCTCAAAGGTCACAACTTTCTGTACTTTATGATTTTTTTTTCAAATATATTTTCCACTCTGTTCTTGCTTGATAAACTCAGATGGGCGTGGATTTTCTATTATTTTAATTTAAAGTATCATACTTCATATTTATGATCAGTTCAGTTCAGCTCAATTCAGTTGCTCAGTCGTGTCCGACTCTTTGTGACCCCATGAATTACAGCACACCAGGCCTCCCTGTCCATCACCAACTCCTAGTGTTCACCCAAACTCATGTCCATCGAGTCAGTGATGCCATCCAGCCATCTCATCCTTTGTTGTCCTCCTTTCTTCCTGCCCCCAAACCGTCCCAGCACTAGAGTCTTTTCCAGTGAGTGAACTCTTCGCATGAGGTGGCCAAAGTACTGGAGTTTCAGCTTTGGCATCATTCCTTCCAAAGAACACCCAGAACTAATCTCCTTTAGAATGGACTGGTCGGATCTCCTAGTAGTCCAAGGGACTCTCAAGAGTCTTCTCCAGCACCACAGTTCAAAAGCATCAATTCTTCGGTAATAGCTTTTTTCACAGTCCAACTCTAACATCTATACATGACCTCTTGAAAAACCATAGCCTTGACCAGTTGGACCTTTGTTGACCAAGTAATGTCTCTGCTTTTGAATATGCTGAGTTGGTCATAATATTTTTGGAGCCCCCAAAAATAAAGTGTGCCACTGTTTCCCCATCTATTTGCCATGAAGTGATGGGACCAAATGCCATGATCTTCTTTTTCTGAATGTTGAGGTTTAAGCCAACTTTTTCACTCTCCTCTTTCACTTTCATCAAGAGGCTTTTTAGATCCTCTTCACCTTGAGCCATAAGGATGGTGTCATCTGAGTATCTGAGGTTATTGATATTTCTCCCGGCAATCTTGATTCCAGCTTATGTTTCTTCCAGCCCAGTATCTCATGATGTACTCTGTATATAAGTTAAATAAGCAGGGTGACAATATACAGCCTTGACATACTCCTTTTCCTATTTGTAACCATTCATTGTTCCATGTCCAGTTCTAACTGTTGCTTCCTGACCTGCATATAGGTTTCTCACGAGAGAGGCCAGGTGGTCTGGTATTCCCATCTCTTTCAGAATTTTGCAGTTTATTGTGATCCACACAGTCAAAGGCTTTGGCATAGTCAATAAAGCAGAAATACATGTTTTTCTGGAACTCTCTTGTTTTTTCCATGATCAAGTGGATGTTGGCAATTTGATCTCAGGTTCCTCTGCCTTTTCGAAAACCAGATTGAACATCAGAGAGTTATAGTTCATGTATTGCTGAAGCCTGGCTTGGAGAATTTTGAGCATTTCTTTTCTAGTGTGTTAGATGAGTTCAGTTGTGTGGTAGTTTGAGCATTCTTTGGCACTGCCTTTCTTTGGGATTGGAAGGAAAACTGACCTTTTTCAGTCCTGTGGCCACTGCTGAGTTTTCCATTTGCTGGCATATTGAGTGCAGCACTTTCACAGCATCATCTTTCAGGATTTGAAATAGCTCCACTGGAATTTTATCACCTCCACTAGCTTTGTTTGTAATGATGCTTTCTAACGCCCACTTGACTACCCATTCCAGGATGTCTGGCTCTAGGTGAGTGATCACACCATCGAGATTATCTCGGTCGTGAAGATCATTTTTGTACAGTTCTTCTGTGTATTCTTGCCACCTCTTCTTAATATCTTCTGCTTCTCTTAGGTCCATACCATTTCTGTTTTATTGAGCCCATCTTTGCATGAAATGTTCCCTTGGTATCTCTAAACTTCTTGAAGAGATCTTTGCTGCTGCTCCTAAGTCACTTCAGTTGTGTCTGACTGTGTGATCCCATAGATGGCAGCCCATCAGGATCCCCTATCCCTGGGATTCTCCAGGCAAGAACACTGGAGTGTGTTGCCATTTCCTTCTCCAATGCATGAAAGTGAAAAGTGAAAGTGAAGTTGCTCAGTCGTGTCCAACTCTTTGCAACCCCGTGGACTGCAGCCTACCAGGCTCCTCCGCTCATAGGATTTTCCAGGCAAGAGTACTGGAGTGGGTTGCCATTGCCTTCTCCCAAAGAGATCTCTAGTCTTTCTCATTCTGTTGTTTTCTTCTATTTCTTTGCATTGATCGCTGAGGAAGACTTTCTTATGTCTTCTTGCTATTCTTTGGAACTCTGCATTCAGATGCTTATATCTTTCCTTTTCTCCTTATTTATGGCCACTTTATTATAATTTTTAATGAAATATTTTAAAGCATTTTAGCAACTATATGTTCATATTATCACTTCCAGCCCCTGAGGTTAATTCTACCTATGCACCATAACTTCTATTAAAGGGGAACGGCTTGTGTTAAGGATAAATGGTTCATTCTTTGATGAATCAGTTTCCATATCTACGTTGCATCTCATACATCTGTTTATACTATCATTCTCACCTAAATAAAATGTATTCCTCCCCTCCCAAGAGTAAACTATTGAACATTCTTATGAGAGAATATTAACCTTCTCTTCTAGTTCCAGATATATCAGTTTATGTGACTAAGTAATCTATTAAAAAATATATATAAAATATAAAGTAGTGGACAGAAAGAGGATTAACTGCAATGATAATTACCATTTGGAGATGAGTAGATCAGAAAATCTATATGTCACTTTACTTTGAGCATTGTAAATGGTAGACATCCAGGTAGTGATGTCAGTAGTTTGGATAGCCAATAGTATGTCCTTAGATACACCCTCTATGAAGTTCTCATGCATGTAGTGTCCTCCATTACCTTGTTTTCCTTATTTAAAAATATCTCCTCTGTTCTTTATGGTCATATTCATAAAGTAATTTGGGGGTGTCTGTATAACTTTAAAAGCCAAATCCTTGTTGACAGTAAGTTACATGTTTTAATAAATAATACTTTACTAAGATACTCTTACTAGTATGGCCAGAATCTGACAGCAGAATCTTTAGGTTAGAATCAGGCATGATTTTATCCCTTTGCATTTGGATTTGGTCTTGGTGCTTTAGTAATTCCTTATCACTGATATAAATAGCTTCATATTTTGTTCAAATTTAATGTCTTAAATTGTGAAGATAGAGGTATTATATAATTTATTATTTTTCTTAAAATGTGTAATTACACTTTTAGGTGGAGAATTTTTAGTCTGAATTGCTTATGAAAACCTTGGTATGGCAGAATTTTCCTGAGTCTAATCTGCTAAAATTCTCACCTCCATGTATCAGCTAACACCAGCTCACATTTCATAATGTTTTCCTTCATCTGAATGAGCCTCATGTGGCCTACCTCCACATACCAGTTGAAAAAGATGTTAGATTCTAATAGTACATGAGTGTTTGACTTTATTTAGATAGTTCTGGAAAGTCATCATGGTCTAAAACTCGCCCGCATAAATCAATATGTAATATAAGTTCCAAGAAATGTGTGAAAGAAGGAGGAGTTATTTTGGAAGCAGAAGGGCCTTTCCACAGTGTCTTGAAATCATACTAGTAAAAAAGGCTTATTATGCCATCTCATAGGAGAAGACAGTGGCACCCTACTGCAGTACTCTTGCCTGAAAAATCCCATGAACAGAGGAGCTAGGTAGACTGCAGTCCATGGGGTCACTAAAAGTCGGACACAACTGAGCGACCTCACTTTGACTTTTCACTTTCATGCATTGGAGAAGGATATGGCAACCCACTGCAGTATTCTTGCCTAGAGAATCTCAGGGATGGGAGAGCCCAGTGGGCTGCCATCTATGAGGTGACACAGAGTTGGACACGACTGAAGCAGCTTAGCAGCAGCAGCCACCTCATAAGCTCAACCCTGTTATATGGAAAACTACTCTTAAAGTGGGTAAAATATGCTTTTCAACTTTGAGTAGGACTAAAAGTTCAAGAAACTAAAGATAGCTACTGTATAAGCAGCTATTTTATGACATAGATTTGGCTTTGGAATGAGAAGTGCATGAATACAGAGATAATTTCACAAGGAAGAGTCTTTTCTATAGGTATTTGGATACAGGTGAGCTGCTCCTTCACTGGTGAGGATACTTTACTAAAAGACTAAAGCCGGAGGGAACCCTGGCATTTTATGATGTAAGCCAATGCACTAAGACTACTATCATCCTGTATTATACTTATAACTTATATAATATATAAATATGCTTATATAATAACTAGATAATTTAACTTATTAAAACAACAAATAAATATTAACAGTCACAATCATAGTAGACAGTTATTCCCATTTTTACTGTCATTTACCTGTTGCATCCTTTTCAGTCTGGGTCTTATCCAGCACGTTTATGTTCCTAGCCTTCCTCCTTGTATCACCCTAACCCTAGGTCTATAAAATTGCCAGAGTCTTTTGTTCTGGGATCTCTCAATAGACAGGATCAATATGTCTGTACTGATTCATCTGACCCTCAGTCTGGGTGCCATGCCATGGGGAAGAGGGGAACAGAAGGAGTCAGCACATTTTACAGTTTTAGACTCTTGCTTATATTATCTCAGTAAGTGATTAGAGGCTTTATTACCATTTTTGCTTGTGGTGTCAATCGGCTACTCTTGACACATGATATAGCTCAGCTTACTCTTTTCCAGCTCAGCTGAGTTCCTGATAATATAAAAATGACCTAAAAGGAAGCTGTTAGTGCAGAACTGTGTATCATTAGCACATGATCTAATATGGTCTAATATCAGCACATTGGTTGGCCCATATCTGGCCTCTTAACACTCAGGAGTACTGAGGAATCCACTAATGGGCTTCCCTGGTGGCTCAGACAGTCAAAGCTTCTGCCTGCAATGCTGGAGACCCAGGTTCGATGCCTGGGTCAGGAAGATCCCCAGTAGAAGGAAATGGCAACCCACTCCAGTAATCTTGCCTGGAAAATTCATGGGGCTGCAGAGTCAGACACTACTGAAGGACTTTACTTTCACTTTTCACTAATGTTGTTGCTGAAACTTCCATAAAAAAGAACACTGCAGCGAAGTTTAAACAAAAGTGTGCCTCAGGTTTGCTTTCCAAATCTTGTAAAAGATTCGGATTGTCTGAGTCTCAAGTATACCAGAATTCCAACTCCAAAGTAGTCCTGAAAATATAGTTTTTAACCAGTCCAGCCTTTAAATTATAGGGAGAAATATTAGTAAGAGAGTGGAAAAAATGCTACAAAAATTGTCCACCAAGTCTACTGTAGTCCAAGTATTTTGCTTACAACATCCACACAAAAACTTTTTTTTTTCACATTTAAATTTCAAAATAATAGCATCTAACTAAAAATGGAACTTTCCAAAGTAATGAAATTGCACTCAACATTTCAACCCTGGGTAATGATTATTACTTCATTTGGTCAAAATCCCATCCAGACATAAAATCTACTATAAATGATTTATGAAGTGAAAACAGACAATAAACAAACATTGCATGACATAATAAGGGAAAATGAAGGGAAAATTAAAGAAAAATATAGATAAATAATTCACTTCTTACTTCTGCATCTGACCATATAGTCAAATTATTTCATTGGAAGGACTGATGTTGAAGCTGAAATTCCAATACTTTGGCCACCTGATGAAAAGAACTGACTAATTGGAAAAGACCCTGATGCTGGGAAAGATTGAAGGCAGAAAGAGAACGGGATGGCAGAGAATGAGATGATTGGATTGCATCATCCAATCAGTGGACATGAGTTTGAGTAAACTCCGAAAGTTGGTGATGGACTTGGAGGCCTGGAGTGCTGCACTCCATGGCATCTCAGAGTCAGGTACAACTGAGTCATAGAACCAAACTGAACTGATACCCGATTACTTCAGATTTCAAAGAGAAAATCCAAGAACAGAGTTAAAATCTTTTTTTAAAAAATCTTTATTTTATTTTATTTTATTCTACTTTACAATACTGTATCTTTGTCACACCATTCTGAAAATTTATTACAGTATGATATACCAACGAGATTAATTTAGTCACATAAGTGGAAAAGTTTGCAGTGAATTCAACAGAATGCCACTTTAGTGACTCCAGCAGAAATCTAAATGGTCAGCTCTCTGTCAAAGTTAGTACTATATGAGGTCGATTACAATTTGATAATTAGAATTTTCATAATTGTTTGCTTATTGAATTAAATTGTTAAGTTATGTAAGGTATTTCTATTCTTATAGATTCTCGAAGACATTTTTCAATTTTTAAAAATAACTTTAAAATACTGTTAGTAAATGAGGAAACAACCGTAAAAAGCATTTTCACATAGGTAACAAATATTTAGCACCTTCTCTATTATAAAAGAGTTCGTAAAAACTTCACAAAGTAATCACCAGAAAAAATAGAAAAACTATAAAAGTCAATAGATCTTTTGTAATTACAGCTTTTAATCAGAAATCAAAACCTATCTCAAAGAAATTCTGTCTCTTGATCAGCTCTTTTCTCAGTGTCACTTCTTAAAATGACAACGGTTGGCCTCAGGCTCTTAAATTTAAATGAGCCAGTTTTTACTTATATTTCTGTTTTTTTTTGTCACGGTAAATGCTATCGCAACTTTCAGTGTGAATTGAAGGAAAATGATAAAATTCAAGAAGCATATCAGAGATAACTCTTCCAGTCCCAGTAGTGGGCATGGCTGGAAAAGTTATTAATAGATGATATAGAGACTTTATACAATCTCAGTGATTGAAACATGGACAATATAGGAGTTATTTTTAAGAAAAATTTAGTCTCTGCCTTTGATGAATTGATAGCATTTGAGGTTAGATGAGACCTAACAAATGGAAAACTAAATGAAAATATATCCTCAAGTGGTAAGTGGTATGTAGAATGAACCTTGAATCATACAGGAGGAGACATCACTGAAGTCTTGAGTAATAAAAAGTATCTTCTTAGATGCTACAGAACCCCTCTTACATTTTTATGTAGTTATATGAGGTTTTTTTCTCTCTTAATGATGCTATTATATTTATGAAGATTTTGACATATTGTAAGAAATAATTTTTTTTTTTAGTTTGCTACACAGCTTTTATTGGGGTAATTGGCAGAAAGTAATTTAAGAATACAATGCAAAACAGATACATATTCAATGTCTGCATGTTCATTTTAACCATGGGTAAGTTCGGTTCAGTTCAGTTCAGTCACTCAGTCGTGTCTGACTCTTTGTGACCTCATGAACTGCAGCACTCCAGGCCTCCTTGTCCATCACCAACTCCTGGAGTTTACCCAAACTCATATCCATTGAGTAGGTGATGTCATCCAACTAACTCATCCTCTGTCATTCTCCTCTCCTCCTGCCCTCAATCTTTCCCAGCATCGGGGTATTTTCAGATGAGTCAGTTCTTTGCATCAGGTGGCCAAAGTGTTGGTGTTTCAGCTTCAGCATCAGTCCTTCCAAAGAACACCCAGGACTGATCTCCTTTAGGATGGAATGGCTGGATCTCCTTGCAGTCCAAGGGACTCTCAAGAGTCTTCTCCAATACTCCAGTTCAAAACCATCAATTTTTCAGCACTCAGATTTCTTTATAGTCCAACTCACATCCATACATGACTACTGAAAAAACCATAGCTTTGACTAGACGGACCTTTGTTGGCAAAGTCCTGTCTTTGCTTTTGAATATACTATCTAGGTTGGTCACAACTTTCCTTCCAAGGAGTAAGCGTCTTTTACTTTCATGGCTGCAGTCACCATCTGCAGTGATTTTGGAGCCCAGAAAAACAAAGTCAGCCACTGTTTCCACTGTTTCCCCATCTATTTCCCATGAAGTGATGGGACCAGATGCCATGATCTTCGTTTTCTGAATCTTGAGCTTTAAGCCAACTTTTAAGCCACTCTCCTCTTTCACTTTCATCAAGAGGCTCTTTAGTTCCTCTTCACTTTCTGCCATAAGGGTGGTGTCATCTGCATATCTGAGGTTACTGAGATTTCTCCTGGCAATCTTGATTCCAGCTTGTGCTTCATCCAGCCCAGCATTTCTCATGGTGTACTCTGTATAGAAGTTAAATAAGCAGAGTGGCAATATACAGCCTTGACGTACTCCTTTTCCTATTTGGAACCAGTCTGTTGTTCCATGTCCAGTTCTAACTGTTGCTTCCTGACCTGCATACAGGTTTCTCAAGAGGTTGGTCAGGTGGTCTGGTATTCCTATCTCTTTCAGAATTTTCCACAGTTTCTTGTGATCCACACAGTCAAAGGCTTTGGTATAGTCAATAAAGCAGAAATAGATGTTTTTCTGGAACTCTCTTGCTTTTTCCATGATCCAGCGGATGTTGGCAATTTGATCTCTGGTTCCTCTACCTTTTCTAAAACCAGCTTGAACATCAGAGAGTTCATGGTTCACGTATTGCTGAAGCCTGGCTTGGAGAATTTTGAGCATTACTTTACTAGCATGTGAGATGAGTACAATTGTGCGGTAGTTTGGGCATTCTTTGGATTGCCTTTCTTTGAGATTAGAATGAAAACTGACCTTTTCCAGTCCTGTGGCCACTGCTGAGTTTTCCAAATTTGCTGGCATATTGAGTGCAGCACTTTCACAGCATCATCTTTTAGAGTTTGAGTAAATTAATTGCTTTCAAATATATTATTAATGGAACATGATTCAAAAAAAGCCCCCTTTCAACAAACTTGCTTTATTATCATGCACGTGATTCCTTTCTAATTAAATGGTGAGTTCAGTGAATTGTCCAAAAGAAAGTTTTATTTCCTCTCAATCAAAAAAAAAACAAAAACTGTTTGAGCTCTCTTAGAACTTCTTTTTTTTTTAAATAGTAGAAAGTCACAAACTTATAAAGAATAGTACAGTCTAAACAAAAAGAGTATATTCTGTCATACAAGAAAAGCTTTCCATATCCAAATTATATTTTTTATTTACTTCAGATCTGTATGGATATGTAGCTCAAAAACAAGCTCCAAAGAGAAAAAAAAATGAATAATGTCTTACTGCATGTCTACATGTTTATTTTTGTATTAAGCAATTGTTTTATTCATCAGTTCAGTGAACATAAGTAACAATGAACCCCTCTCATGCCGGGGCTTCCCAGGTAACACTAATGGCAAAAAACACACTTGCCAATGCAGGAGACGTAAAAGACATGGATTCAGCCTTTGGGATCCCCTGAAGTAGGAAGTGGTGCCCCACTCCAGTATTGTTGCTTGAAAAATTCAATGGGCAGAAGAGCCTGGCAAACTACAATACATGGGGCTGCAAAGAGTTGGACATGACTTAGCACACACACACTCACCATGCCAAAGGCTATGGGGAGATATGACTCCTAATCTATGATGTTTGCAATCTGTTTTACGGAAAGAGCATATTCAAATTATAAAGAAACTGCTCTTTAAATAAGTGTATAATGAGTTGCAATTTTATTTTTGCTTTTATGAGACTTAAAATGAGTGAACTAGAACATAATTTGTTTGCTGGTTGGAAATGATAATTGACAGAAATACATGAAACATGTTGCAGATAATTAATCTACTGATGCTTCAACTGATTTCAACTATTGATTTTACTCCAGAAGCTATGCCTTTTTAACATTCTAATGTTGATGTAACTCTTCATTCCCCTTTTGGTTCAGGTAATAAAGCTTATATAAATCCAGTGAATTTCATCTAGATGTAGCCAACCTAACATAATCAGCCTCTAGCTGTGCTGGAATAAGAGCCTGTCTTTCAGCCAAGTGTAAAGTCCACATTGGATAAAGACTAGACACAAAACCATGAGTATTTTCCACTGGGCATCTACAGTTGGTTACTCACAATGGCTTTCACTTTCATTCAAATGCTTATGTTTCTGTTTTGTGTGGATTTGTAACACATTTGACTTTATTGATTTACTGATTTTATTTCCAGTTATATGTTTAAAATGCCAGAGTTTCAGTAGGCTCCTATTGTTGTTTTCGTTCAGTCGCCCAGTTATGTCCAACTCCTTTTGACCCGTGGACTGCACTATGCCAGGCTCTTAATACACTGCATAAAACATCCAGATAGAGCCTAGAAAGAAACAAGTATTACTAAATAAAAAGGCAGGTTGGTGGAAAATGTCCCTATGTATACACAATGAAATATAACTTAGCAGAAAGCTATGTCTGTAGATTGGATTAGTTTATTTTAGTCAGCAGTATGGGATATATTATATATATTATATATATATATATACCAAATTATAAATAATTTTATAAAAGAAGGTAACTTTTTTATTAAAGCTTGTGTCTTTGTCTGAATTCTCTTTGTGAATAAAGAATGACTGTAACAGTGATTTATCCACAAAAAGTGAGAAAAGAATTATTCTTTTCTTATATTATAACTTTTACTGTGCTTATTTTAGTGTATTTTATATTGCAATAAGTTGTATATATGTCTGTATTTTTTATTAGATCAATTTCTCAAGGTAAGAACAAACCATATAATAATCACTGGAGTACTTCTTAAAAATATAGATAGATTCCTTAGCCTCAATTTCAATCTTATAACTAAGGTTCTCTCTGGGAACTGCATGTGTGCGTGCTCAGTTGTGTCCAACTCTTTGCATCCCCATAGACTGTCAGCCAGCCAGGCTCCTCTGTCCATGTGATTTCCCAGACAAAAATACTGGAGTAGGTTGTCATTTCAACCTCCAGTGGTTCTTCCCAAGGGGTCAAACCTGAGTCTCCTGTGTCTCCTGCATTGGCAGGTGGATTCTTTACCACTGAGCCACTTAGAATAGCAACCCTCTGGAGATTGTTTCTCTACAAATTCAAACACATGCAAGCTGCTTCCCATGTACACTCTATTTGACAATAATTGCACTAGATTGGGAAACATTTGAGGGAATATGCTGTCTCATATTTATCCTTCTGTACTCCGGGCATTGGGGCTTCTCAGGTGGCTCAGTTGTAAAGAATATGCCCACCCATGCAGGAGACACAAGAGACAGGGGTTCAATCCCTAGGTCAGGAAGATCCCCTGGAGTAGGAAATAGCAATCCACTCCAATATTCTTGTCTGGAAAATTCTATGGGCAGACGAGCCTGGCAGGCTACAGTCCATGTAGGCACAAAGAGTGGGATTGGATCGAACACACATGCACTCAGGACATTGCCACAAATGATTTTTAAGTTAATTGAATAAAAATGGTTGTCTTCATTTCATATCTATAGGAAATGCATCATGCTCTAAATCCCCAAGAAATAATTTATAAAAGTCATTTTAGAGTATTTGAGAGAGGCCAGAAAAGTATATACACTAATTAATATTGACAACACAATGAAAAGATATATAGAAAAAAATGCACGTTGTTTTTAGTGCATAGCATGTCAGACACAATTCTGGGATGAGAGGTAAGAGATCACTTTTAAAGCTATCTTGAAAAGCAGCCAAATTAAAAACTATGTCACATCTATTGTTTTGTCCTAGTAAGCACTCTACTAACTGCTATGAAAAATTATTACTTAATACAAATATTAAGTATTTAAAATTATTTACTTTTAAATTTAATTTAAATTTAATTTAAAAGTATTTAAAATTATTAATTAATACAAATACAAAATATTTTAAGTTGTTGCATCATACACCCAGAGTTTATTGGTTTCCAGAACCTAGATCTTATTTCACTAAAATACACCTAAGAAATTTAGTCTTAGGAATAAGCTCATGATGAATAAACTAATTTTCTAATGACTTTCCTACTTTTAAAAGCCAAGACTCTCAGTTGTGACATACCCCATACATGCAATAGGTGCAGTAGTTAAGAGTCAAATGGGCTAGGTTCCAGTACTGTCTCTTTTTTGAAAATTATTTATTTATTTATTTTTGTCTATGCTGGATCTCGGTTGCTGTGTGGGCTTTTCTCTAGCTGCTGTAAACTCACTTCTCATTGCAGTGAGCTCTCTTATTATGGAACATGGGCACTAGGGCACACAGTCTTCAGCAGTTGTCGTTCTCAGGTTCTACAGCACAGGCTCGATAGTGGTGGTGCATAGGCTTAGTTGCTTCATATCCTGTGGGATCTTCCTGGATCAGGGATGTCGTCTGCACTGGCAGGCAGGTTCTTTACCACTGAGCCACCAGGGAAGCACTGGCTTATCTTTAAATAGCTGTATGATCATGTGCAAATATTTAACTAGCAATTAGCTTATATATGAAACAGGAATATTAATACCTGCCTCACAGTTGTTTAGACTTTAGAGATTTTTTCTTAAAGCATTTAGCACCCTGCTTATTGTTGATATCATTTTATTGTTATTATTACCTTTATTGGGATGTTTGAGGATTCAGTTCTCTCTCTCTCACCCCCAAAAATGCTCCCTATTTTTTAAGACAAATAATTATCTGTTCATCACCTTTCCATATGTTATTTTTCTTGTATCAAATTTATGTTTATTTTAAAAATATCTCCCCAAAGCTGACAGTCCCCAGTATCTCTGGTTTCACTTCCCCATCCAAAATCTAAACATTATTTTTATTGCCAACTCTAAGACCAGCTGCCCTTTTGTCTTTGCTGAAATTATGCACTCTTCAAGATGTACTGTGAACTGCAAACCTGCTCTGGTGAACTAGTCATTGAATTTGTTTCAAAAAAAAATTAGAATATCAAAGATTTTCAAGCTGGAGGCAAATTTACAAATACATGAATTCTCTCTTTGATTTCATGCCCATCGGTGGCAATAGATACAGGTTCTATGTGGCCTAAAGCCAATCTACTTGGAAGAAAATTCTTTAAGGAAAATATGTTGCTTTCACAAATTTTGTCAAACCATGTATTCTTGTAAACACATTGGTGGTCCTCTTCCAGGGTTTCTGAAGGAGCCTATACAAGGCAGGAGCTTCTTTAACTTCACAGTAAATTTACATCTGCTGAGAGGAGTCAAGTGCTAATATTTCTCTCTCTTGAGAAGATTTCATTGCAGGGATGAGAAAGCCCACTATAAAAATACACATAGTGCTACCAGTATTATGTGGCATAGATTTTAAATACTGAAGGTCCCATAAAAGAGAGAAAACAATGGTTCTAGTCATTTGGAGGCGGAGAGTAAAAGGAATATGTTTACAAATTTACCTACAACAAAGACAATGATGATTCTAAATTAGTAGAGTGGGTTGAAAATTGAATTTATAAGCCAAACTGTTGCAAGAAGGGGCACTCCTTCTGGGGCTCAAAAGTGGAGTCTTGTGTAATACTCAGAAACGAATTGTCCAAGGAGACACATGTGCTACGAAGCAAGAGACTTTATTGGGAAGGGGAGCCCAGGCAGAAAACAGGAGGGTAAAGGAACCCAGGAGAACTGCTCTGCCAAGTGGCTCGCAGTCTCAGAGTTTATGGTGATGGGATTAGTTCCAGGTTGTCTCTGCTCAGTCATTCTGGTTCAGGATCCTTCTTGCTGGTGCACTCATTGCTTAACCAAGATGAATCCCAAAGAGGAGGATTCTGGGAGGTGTAGGACACATGGCATCTTTTTGACCTTTCCCAAATTCTTCTGGTTCGTGGTGGTTTGTTGGTTCTGTGTTGCTTAGTGGGATCTCCATTTGTAAAGTAACTCATGCAAATGGTTACTATGGTATCTGGACAGGGTGGGTGGTTTCAGTATCTACTTCCCGTAACAGAACAACCAACCTGGTACCAAATCCCAAGTCTTTATGAATTATATAAAATTTATATAATTTTATAATTATATAAAAATAAATGCAGTCATGCTGATCGTATGTCAGGCATGCTGATTGTTTCTCAGGCATGATGCTCAGAGTTTGCATTATTATCTCATTTAATCTTTGAAGCAGTGAAATGAAATAGGCTTATTTTATTATTTTGCCCCAAATTGTTTTGTTATGAACCTTTGTGTTGGGTTGGCAACTCAAGTCTATTAGACTTTATTCATAGCTACCACTTCACAGTGCCTTTAACACCCTCTCAAGAATGCTTCCATTCAGTTCAGTCTCTCAGTCATGTCTGACTCTTTGTGACCCCATGGACTGCATCATGCCAGGCTTCCCTGTCCATCACCAACTTTCGGAGCTTACCCAAGCTCATGTCCATAGAGTGGGTGATGCCATCCAACAATCTCATCCTCTGTTTGCCCCTTCTCCTCCTGCTTTCAATCTTTCCCAGTATTAGGGTCTTTGCAAATGAGTCAGTTCTTCACATCAAATGGCCAAAGTATTGGAATTTCAGCTTCAGCATCCGTCTTTCCAATGAATATTCAGCACTGATTTCCTTTAGGATTGACTGGTTGGAGCTCCTTGCAGCCGCTGCTGCTGCTGCTGCTGTTGCTAAGTCACTTCAGTCATGTCCAAGTCTGTGTGACCCCACAGATGGAGGCCCACCAGGCTCCCCATCCCTGGGATTCTCAAGGCAAGAACACTGGAGTGGGTTGCCATTTCCTTCTCCAGTACATGAAAGTGAAAGTGAAGTCGCCCGATTGTGTCCGACTCTTAGTCACCCTATGGACTGTAGCCCACTAGGTTCCTCCATCTATGGGATTTTCCAGGCAAGAATACTGGAGTGGGGTGCCATTGCCTTCTCTGCACTGCAGCCCCTAGGGACTCTCAAGAGTCTTCTCCAACACCACAGTTTAAAAGCATCAATTCTTCTGCATTCAGCATTCTTTATTGGCCAGCTCTCTCATACATATATGACTACTGGGAGAACTATAGCTTTGACTAGACAGACCCTTGTTGGCAAAGTCTCTGCTTTTTAATATGCTGTCTAGGTTGGTCATAGCTTTTCTTGCAAGGAGCAAGCATCTTCTAATTTCATGGCTGCAGTCATCATCTGCAGTGATTTTGGAGCCCCCCAAAATAAAGTCTCTCACTGTTTCCATTGTTTCCCCATCTATTTGCCATGAAGTGATGGGACCAGATGCCATGATCTTTATTTTTTGAATGTTGAGTTTTAAGCCAACTTTTTCCACTCCCTTCTTTCACTTTCATCAAGAGGAGCTTTCTGCCAAAAGGATGGTGTCATCTGCATATGCTTGAATACATCCTATTTGGACACAGGTAAAGAACTCTAATTTATTCTGTCAACAAATGGGGGTGACCTGGAGTTAGAATATTTGAAAGACTGTCCAGTTTCCTGGCAGCTTTATCACCTATACCCTATTTAAGAAACAGAATAGCTACTAGCTCATATGCACACATTAATGGGAATTTGCAAGTAACTCTTTAGAGGCTAACACTTTCCTTTTTTCTATAAAATTGCCAAAATATTCATACAATAAAAGCAAGAAATAATTTATTTGAACACTAAGAATTTACTACTGAAATAAGTAGTTTACTACTTTCTTTTTAACTCACTAAATCCAAAAGTTAATTAACTTAAGTAAAAAGTACTTCTGCATCATTTGTAGAGCATAAAATTATGATCATTATTTGGGTACCTTTTTTTAAAGTGACAAATATATTCCTAGGCTTCTCTGCCCATGAGAATGTATATTTTGTTCCACACAGCTGATTAAAAAAAAAGGAACATTCTTCATTCTTTCCCTGCTGTAGGTCCTTTCTACCCTTGAGACTTAACTGTCTGCAATGCTGAGTTATTTTGTCTTCTTGGAATATGAGCTTACTCTCTAAATTTATTTCTAGATAAGCAGTGATAGCACTGTTCTTACACAAACTTTCATTTAAACTGTTTAGCCTGTACTTCTGGAGTAAGAATTTAATCGAGGACACAGTTTTCTGTCGCTGTAACTCTTACCAAAATGTGATTGAATCTCAATTATTAACTTAACAGAGCATTAAAGTAAATATTTTTCAATGTTAATTGTTGGCTTTATGTATAAATTATAGGTTAACACCTATATCATCACAAACTGTCAATTTATTTGACTGAGATTCACATTCTTCCCTGGTGGCTCAGATGGTAAAGAGTCGCCTGCAGTCCAGGAGACCCGGGTTCAATCCCTGGGTTGGGAAGATCCCCTGGGGAAAGGGAATGGCTACCTACTCCAGTATTCTTGCCTAGAGATTTTCATGGACACAGGAGCTTGGAAGACTATAGTCCATGGGGTCACACAGAGTCAGATACAACTGAGTAACTAACAGCATGTTCACATGAAGAACTTTTTGCTTCTCAACCCAGTTCATACCTAGTTTCCCTTTTTTTCCCCCAAAACAACTTTGATCTATTCAATTCTTTTTTTTTTTCTATTCTATTCTACCATGTTCAATATGGTTCTTTTTTAAATTTTTTTAATTTTTTATTTTATTTTATTCTACGTTACAGTACTATATTGGTATTGCCATAATTTGACATGAATCAGCCACAGGTGTACATGTGCTCCCAGTCCTGAAACCCCCTCCCACCTCCCACCCCATATCATCTCTCTGGATCATCCCGTGCACCAGCCCCAAGCATCCTGTATCTTGTATCGAACATAAACTGGCACTTCATTTCTTACATGATAGTATACATGTTGCAATGCCATTCTTCCAAATCATCCTACCCTCTCCCTCTCCCACAGAGGCCAAAAGTCTGTTCTATACATCTATGTCTCTTTTGTTGTCTCACATACAGGGTCATCATTACTATCTTTCTAAATTCCATATATATGTGTCAGTATACTGTATTGGTGTTTTTCTTTCTGGCTTACTTCACTCTGTATAATTGGCTCCAGTTTCATCCATCTCATTAGAACTGATTCAAATCTATTCTTTTTAAGGGCTGAGTAATATTCCATTATGTATATGTACCACAGCTTTCTTAGCCATTCATCTGCTGATGGACATCTAGGTTGTTTCCATGTCCTGGCTATTATAAACAATGCTGCAGTGAACATTGGGATACATGTGTCTCTTTCAATTCTGGTTTGCTCGATGTGTATGCCCAGTAGTGGGATTGCTGGGTCATAAGGCAGATCTATTTGTAATTTTTTAAAGAATCTCCACACTGTTTTCCATAGTGGCTGTACTAGTTTCCATTCCCACCAACAGTGTAAGAGGGTTCCCTTTTCTCCACATCCTCTCCATCACTTATTGCTTGTAGACTTTTGGATCTCAGCCATTCTGACTGGTGTGAAATGGTACCTCATTGTGGTCTTGATTTGCATTTCTCTGATAATGAGTGATGTTGAGCATCTTTTCATGTGTTTGTTAGCCATCTGTATGTCTTCTTTGGAGAAATGCCTGTTTAGTTCTTTGGCCCCAATAAGATTCTAATTCATTAAAAACATGTTTGTTCTGACCTAATAAATTGATATTATAAGCTTAGAGTTTTGACCTTCAGTGTGTAAACACTTTTCTAAAACCTTAAGTATACAGTAAAGGGTGTTACAAAATGCAATAGGTATATTTTTCTAACTCTTATGTGATAAATATTTATTAACATGTGACTGTCCTTAGTCTTACTCCTTATGTAAGTTACTGGTAGTTCTCTCTCTCTCTCTCTTTTTTTTCCTTTCTCTGCAGGAAGTATTTTCCAGTTTTAATATGATTCATTAGTATTTCATAAAGTCAAATCAAGAGATGAGAGAGAGGGATGTAGACTAGAGAGGTGAAAGGAAAGGAAAACTGAGGTGCAGAGGTTAGGACTAAGACTGAGAGAGGTGGAATCTCTAAGAGGGAGGAGAAAAAAGTTGCAGGCGTACACAGGGGAGGAGAAATTCATTTGGAAGGGAAAATGTTACTAGGCATTATCTCCTCTACCCCATTTTGTTACATTGTGATTATTACTACTCAGTTCAGTTCAGTGGCTCAGTTTGCGTCCAACTCTTTGCGACCCCATGAACAGCAGCATGCCAGGCCTCCCTGCCCATTATCAGCCCCGAGAGTCCACCCAAACCCATGTCCACTGAGTCTGTGATGCCATCCAACCATCTCCTCCTCTGCCATCCCCTTCTCCTCCTGCCCTCAATCTTTCCCAGCATCAGGGTCTTTTCAAATGAGACAGTTCTTCACATCAGGTGGCCAGAATATTGGAGTTTCAGCTTCAACATCAGTCCAATCAATAAACACCCAGGACTGATCTCCTTTAGGATGGACATGTTGGATATCCTTGCAGTCCAAGAGACTCTCAAGAGTCTTGTCCATTACCACAGTGCAAAAGCATCAATTCTTTGGTGCTCAGCTTTCTTTAAAGTCCAATTCTCACATCCATACATGACCAGTGGAAAAACCATAGCCTTGACTAGATGGACCTTTGTTGACAAAGTAATGTCTCCTTTTTAATATGCTGTTTGGGTTGGTCATAACTTTCCTTCCAAGGAGTAAGTGTCTTTTAATTTCATGGCTACAGTCACCATCTGCAGTGATTTTGGAGCCCATAAAAATAAAGTCAGCCACTGTTTCCACTGTTTCCCCATCTATTTGCCATGAAGTGATAGGACCAGATGCCATGATTTTAGTTTTCTGAATGTTGAGTCTTAATCCAACCTTTTCACTCTCCTCTTTCACTTTCATCAAGAGGCTCTTTAGTTCTTCTTCACTTTCTGTCATAAGGGTGGTGTCAACTGCATATCTGAGGTTATTGATGTTTCTCTCTGCAATCTTGATCCCAGCTTGTGCTCTTCCAGCCCAGCGTTTCTCATGATGTACTCTGCATATAAGTTAAATAAGCAGGGTGACAATATACAGCCTTGACATACTTCTTTTCCTATTTACTCAGTATGTAGTAATTCATGAATGCTTGTCACTTAGCAAACCAATCTCTGTAAAGTAACAAGTAGATATAAAACAATGGGAGTCATGTTCATGCAACAAGCATGAGTCAGCTCAAAAAATGTTCACCTTGTAGAGATAGTAGATTTCACAGCTCAAGATGGCCTTTATATAGTTATTGAGTAGTGCAGTCTACAGAAATCAGCCATCATTTCTCTTCTTTCAAACTCTGCCTCTCTAAAGAAAGTAAATGGTAGGCACATGCCATACCTTGTCACCATTCATTTTTCTTACTGTCCTTTTCTCTAAATCATTACTATCAATCCACAGTATTTAAGTGCACTACTATATGGTTTATATATGCAATAAATATACAGCAAGAAACTGTCTTTTCAGGAAATTATTCTTGAATTATCAACCCTGCTTTATATGCTAATCTGCTTTAAACAAAACTAAAACTTTTAAAGTATTGATTTTTTAATGGTAAAATAAACAGTTAATTTTTCCATTCTTGTCTGGAGAATCTCATGGACAGAAGAGCCTGACAGGCTACAGTCCATGGGGTTTCAAGAGTCGGACACAACTTAGCAGCTTAACTACTACTACTACTAATCATGGGATAGCTTTCCCCACTATAATTTGTCTGACTTAGGAAGAGTTATAGAGAGAGGTGACAGGGGTTGATGATAACAGCTTTCTATTTTTCCTGTTTATTATGGCTTTTATCAATCCTTCATTGAAGCATTTTATAGCTAATTCTTGGATTTGTTTAGGGAAGAGAATAATGGGAGGGAAATAAAATATTGGGTTTGAAAACTGACTGTAAACTCCCTGGCATGATATAAATAGTACCAGTACTCCCATTCAGTAAACTTATGTTTGTTTTCTTCCTACCCCAGACATGTGGGACATAACAAAATGTATTTGTAACAAGATTTTATGAAAAAAATATTAGAGAATTTTTAAAATGGAAAAATAAATGATTAATATTTCATTGGCTAGAAATGTACGGTTCTGCTTAGGATTAGATTGTTTAATTTGTATTGTTTTAACCTTCTTAGGGCACTAGACACTTTTTTCCCTATTTTCAACTGTTGCTGAAGTATGGAACTGTACTCTAAACTCTAATTTGTTATATTTCTATAAATTCCACAGAATAGTGATTTCTCAGTGAATGTTATTTACTGACAAATCACTAATAATTTCTAAACTTTAAGATCTTTATGAAAAGAGAAAAAGTCTCTAGTAACTTATTTGAGAAGAATAAGACTTGTTCCATGTTTGTAAATTATTTTGATATTTTGGAGATTTTGGTTTTAAACATTTTAAATTATTGATTGTCTATACATATTAGTTAAAATTCAATGTGATTTAAGTTATATTTCCTACAGTTTTTTTTGGTGATTAACCACAATTTCTTGAAACCTCTGCCTGAGGAAAAAATCCATGTAGGAGGCACCATGTGGAGCCTTCCTTATACAGTTTTCATACTGTAATACAAAATTTCATGCTGTAATTTCATGTTATCGTGTCATACCCTGGGATCATAGTACTCATTTCATTTACTTATAGTTTGGTATTTAATGACTGTCTTCAGTGCTAGCCTGCCCATATCCATGAGACCTGGAACTGTGCCTGTGGTTTCTACACCCGTGTCCCCAGTGTCAGTGCCTGCCATCAAGGATTATCTTTAGATAAGAACCAATGGCAATATGTGCATACCAGAATGGGCATTCAATTAAGTTAAAAATAAGGGAGGTTGAAAGATGAGAATTCATAGAGGGTTTAAGGAGGAGATGAGACTTATTTTCTGTCAACTAAGGGGTATATGTCATGCACGTAGAGGGGAAAAGAAAAGGCATTGCAAGGAAGGATTAGCATAAACAAACACCATGGACTAATCTAAACTGCTAAATTTACCATACAAGGTCATAAGTGTATACTGCTATGGTGTCTCCTCCACTAGCCTGTGAGATTTTTTGAGTTGAGGGACCGTTATGTTCTCAGTGCCAAGAATTTTTATTTGCACATTACTGCTGCTGCTGCTGCTGCTAAGTTGCTTTAGTCGTGTCCGACTCTGTGTGACCTCCTAGACAGCAGCCCACCAGGCTCCCCCATCCCTGGGACTCTCCAGGCAAGAACACTGGAGTGGATTGCCATTTCCTTCTTCAATGCATGAAAGTGAAAAGTGAAAGTGAAGTCGCTCAGTCGTGTCCAACTTCACGACCCCATGGACTGCAACTTACCAGGCTCCTCTGTCCATGGGATTTTCCAGGCAAGAGTGCTAGCATTTAATAAATATTTGTTGAATAAGTGGATATTAACCTGACTTCCAATATCTCCATGAAATTGAAGTCAAATTTCTATTTTTTTTTTTAATCCCTGTTTTTCGCTTAGACCAGATCTGTCCATGGTTGCTTGCTTGGTATATCCAAGTTTTTACCTTCTGCAATAAAATTATTTTATATCTCTGTTTTAAGAATGTTTTTCTGTGTGCTTAAATTCCTAATATTCTGATTGTAATGTGGCTTTTAGTGCTTCCACATCATTTTTCTAGAGACTGAATAACAGATCAAGACTAAAACTCATGAAACAGTTGTTGTTGTTTAATGGATGTTAATAAAACATCAGTATGGTTTAATGATCTAGAGTTCATATTAGAAAATGAAAATGTGTCCATGAATATTTTTCTTTATAGTAGTTGTGGTGGTGGTGGGCAGGGAAATAGATAAAATTTAGAAATGAAATGCCAGGGAAGTAGTTAGGGGAAAAAAAAAGACAAAAATAACAAGTTATTCATGTAGCCCTTCTGCTCAGTTCTACAGCAAAACTGTAATATAGGGAAAGGTATATGATTAGGTTAACATTTTAGATTAGTCACTCTCATAAAGGTAAGGAGAATGAAGTATAGTTGCCCCATGTTTATACACAGGGACATTAAAGAAGATATGGTAAGGCCCTGAACTGAGGATGTAATGAGGAAAATGGAGAGGAGAGGTGGTCAGTTAGAATCAAGACATTTAGAAAGTAGTGACTTGTGTGCTTCTATGTATGAGGTTATCAGGAGGTATTCAGGAAGAAACTCCAAGGGGCTGAATCTGTGCCTCAGGGCCTAATATAGACACAGAGTAGGTCATTGTAAATTCCAGTAAAGGATCAGGTGACCAGGAAGATGTCTTTCCTCAGAGGTTTGACAGAGAACAGGCAGCTTGTTTTTCTTTGATTGTTAGCATTCTGCATTGCCTCCTTAAAGACATGGGGCCATCAATCTTGAATGAACTGAGCTAAATATCCTCTTTTGTGTTATTCTTTTTAAGCAACTTGTGGGAATTCAATTTATATTTAAAGAAGCAATGTCAGATATGATTGATAATTGCTTAATAACATTGTTTGTGATGCAAAACAAAGAAATGAAAAAAGAAGGCCATGCTGACACATCTTTTTTAGCACCTGATGATTGAAAATAATTGCAAGGTATTGTAATTACCTGAAAATAGTGAAAACAGTGCCTCAGCATTTTCATTTTGTGTGTGTGTATATGTGTGTGAAGTTGCTCAGTTGTGTGCTAATTTTTGTGATCCCATGGACTGTAGCCTAGCAGACTTCTTCATCTGTGTAATTTTCCAGGCCAGAGTACTGGAGTGGGTTGCCATTTTCTACCCCAGGAGAGCTTCCCAACCTGAGGATCAAACTCAGGTCTCCCACATTGCAGGCAAATGCTTTGCCCTCTACACCACCAATGAAGCTGGTTTTTTTTTTTTTAATTCTTCATTTATTGCACAAACATTTATTAAATGCCAGGAAAGTAGGATACATATGGATACACAAATAATCTCAAGTAGTGGAGGGAAAGATATTTAAATTAAAATTTCAAAATAATATAATAACTTATCAGACCAAAAAGCACTGGATGAGCACTGGATTCTATGAAGACATATATGAGCAGCTTTTAATCCAATAAGTTGTAAGGTAATGAGTACTCAGTGATAGCTTTCCTGAGCTGAGTCTTTAAAGAAGAGTAGACACTAGCTAAGAAAATGGGATACAGAGTCTAGATAAACAATATCAGCAACATTGGGGAGAGCATAATTTTAGGAGATGAAAGTGAGGGCATCAGGCTGGTTTCATGAGAATATGGGAATAATGGGTCACAGAGTGGCCAGGAACTCATTGAACTGAACAGAGTAATTTCATTTTTAAGATTTTATGTAATAAATCAAGAAAGAAAAAACTGAGTTTAAGATGACACACTATATTTAATTCCTTTGATGCAAAATAATTCTTTTCAGAATTATGAAAAGTTTATAATCAATACAAATCATGTTGAAATATGCAATTAATTTTTTAATGTTTTCACATACACTTCTCATACCAATTCACCAGTGCTATTTTATTTTACTTTATTTTTTTGCCCTTGACCCACTAGAATTAAGCAAACAATCATTTTTTAGAGTAAGTTTTTTAATGATTTAGAATCATTCCAGCTCACTTTAGTTCTTATCCTCAATCTCAAGGTCGTATGCATTCCTTCTTTTAAACAGTATTAACATAATAGAGCAGTGCTTGTAAGACAGATAAAGAGATCTTGACTTATTTCAGTCAGGCCATCTTGTGTGGATACTTGGAATTTTTTATTTCTGTAGAGTTTTAAAAGCTGAAATAGAGTCCAAACTTTAGTAAAAGTTGTTTTTTCATATTTTAAAAATTGTACTCATAAAATTAAGAGATTACTCCATTACCTCTTTCCTTTATTATAACATGTATTTCCTTATTTTGAATTTTTACTAGTACATATTATTATGTATAATCATATATATATGATTCTACATATAACACTATAATGTACAAAGTTCAATAAAAAAATGTTTTCACTGTTTCTTTTCTGACCGTTATTACTTATCCATTTTCTGATTATTAATTAAAAATTTTAATGTATGGAGAAGGGAATGTTTACTCTGTGCAATGTGCTTGGTATGCCATTGTTTACTGCAGTGGTTAAAAGCAGGTGTTAGTTCAGGAGGTTTGGATGTGAATCTCAGATGGACAAGATTCCTTTAGGGTGACCTTGAGGCTTCAGGTTCCTTAGGTTCAAAATGGGGCTAATAATACCTACTGCTAAGTCATCAAAATTAAACCAGGGACAATCAAACTCCTGGCAGCATAAGTAAGTGTAGTCAATGTGGCCATAAAAGAGTGACAGTAGATTTCATTTGTTATTTTGTGTGTGTGTGGCTGCTTTACACGTCACTGAATTTAAATGAATTATCTAATCTATAAATTAAACCCAAATTAACCTAAAAGTTAGCCTGAAGTTCACAAGTTGAAGTTGGAATGTTATTTAAAACATTATTACTTGTCATCTCTATATAAAAATGTATATAAAAATAGAATTTAGTCTAAGATTTCTAATTTTAAAAATTTATCTGTAATTCACATGTGCCTGTTTTACAGCATATTGTCCAAAGGCTTTTAGTCTCTATTTTATTTTGTAATGTAACATTATGCCTAATAAATTATAATCATTCTTTTTACATGTGATTTTTTTTTTTTTTTTTTTTTGTTAATGGTTATTGCTAATTAGGGTATAAGTGAGTGAAGTCGCTCAGTCCTGTCCGACTCTTTGTGACCCCGTGGACTGTAGCCTACCAGGCTTCTCCATCCATGGGATTCTCCAGGCAAGAGTACTGGAGTGGGTTACCATTTCCTTCTCCAGGGGATCTTCCTGACCCAGGGATCGAACCCTGGTCTCCTGATTGGAGGCATATGCTTTAACCTCTGAGCCACCAGGAAAGTGTAAAGCATCTCTAACAACATGTAAGAAATTGAGTATAATTACTTATTTAAGATAACTATATTATAAGAAATATTTAAATAGCAAAATTCTTATTAATTAGAAGAACAGAAATTTGAAAATTTGCTTAATGGTTATTGCTAATTAGGGTATAAGTGAGTGAAGTCGCTCAGTCCTGTCCGACTCTTTGTGACCCCGTGGACTGTAGCCTACCAGGCTTCTCCATCCATGGGATTCTCCAGGCAAGAGTACTGGAGTGGGTTACCATTTCCTTCTCCAGGGGATCTTCCTGACCCAGGGATCGAACCCTGGTCTCCTGATTGGAGGCATATGCTTTAACCTCTGAGCCACCAGGAAAGTGTAAAGCATCTCTAACAACATGTAAGAAATTGAGTATAATTACTTATTTAAGATAACTATATTATAAGAAATATTTAAATAGCAAAATTCTTATTAATTAGAAGAACAGAAATTTGAAAATAAGCAAAAATTATCTGACAGTAATACAGATTTGGGCAAAGTTGAATACTTTTAGGGGATTATATATGATATCCTTGATCCCCAAGGAGAGTTTTGACAAAAGCTCCATTAAAAACAAGGTTTTCTACCTTCCCTTTCTATTGAAGGGAAAAAAAACAGAATGTTTCATTCATGTTTTAAAATTACTTACAATGATTTTGTAAGCAATTTAACCAACACACAATACAACATGCACAAATAATTTATGTTCCTTATTGATTCTTAATATGATTACAACTGATTTTAAATATTTAGTTAAACATTATTAATTATTCTTATTTTTAATATGGTAAGTGGGAACAAAAGTAAATAGGTGAGTTTGTTTTTTAAGCTCATATTTTTAGATGATCTTTCTATTTACCATTGGTCAGGGTCATTACTACAAGTAACTTGGGAAGAATGGAGATGATGCCCTTTTAGCTCCTTTTGCACTCAGATATAACATGATTAATTTCCAACCATTTTTTTGTTGAAGACAACCAAAATACATTTTGCACACAGCTTATTTTAAAAGTTAAATGGTTTACACACTTATATGAATGCATTTTACCCATATTAAAAAAAAAACTTCTTTTATACTGTAATATCAGATATTTCCATTGGAATTGTAGCTTGATAAGCAAGTTAGAATGTTTAGAATGATTGTCCACTTCACAGCTTCTGACATATCTAAACAGAAGAAACTTGAATACTTTATTACACAGAGGTTCAAGGGCTTTCACCCTCTAACAGTCAGTGGGGGGAAAAGATACAAATCTGATGAAACTAAGGCAGAACAAGTAATAATCATGCTCAGGATACTACATATATCCATATCCAATTTGAAAATACTACACTTCAGTATAAACACTTCACTTTTTTCCACTTCTCCATCTTAGTGATCAACACAGACATGCCTTTGAGTAGAACACTACAGGCATAAAAGATTAAGCAGTGTTTTCCATGCAGGTTTATTAATTAAATTATTCAAATCTAAGAACTTTAACCTCTCTTGTCCCAGTGAAGACCCAAACCCTGTTGGGATATGATTCTTGATATTAGCTTAGAATGCATTTTCCTACAAGGTCGGTATTCAAATCATTCAGTCTCTTTGTATTTAAGCTGTCTCAGTGAAACAAAGAACTGAGTGACAGGATCACAGAATCATGTGTACAGTTAAAATGTTCTATAATTTTCATGAACATTGATTTGTCAAATTGATCTTGATAATCATTTTTACATTATTTGTGTCAGAATGTGCATTTTAAAATATTAACAACCTGCTAGTCATATGTTTCAGACAAAATCCATGCCTAAGTTGTAGACTGGGCCAATGTGAGATTAGAGATAGTCATTAATCACTGCTGGTATTTATTAAATCATCACTAATTTTCCATAAGATCTAGTTCTTTGTTAATGAAACATCATCACTCAAAAATTGGATTTTATTACTTCAATGGAGAATTGGTTTCTTTTAACATGGAATGTCTACCAGTTTTCTTCAATCAGTTCAGTCGCTCAGGCACATCCAACTCTGCAACCCCATGCTGTTGCAGTTATAGCACACTGTGCTTCCCTGTCCATCACCAGCTCCCAGAGATTGCTTAAATTCATGCCCATCGAGTTAGCGATGCCATCCACCCATCTCATCCTCTGTTGTCCACTTCTCCTCCTGCCTTCAATCTTTTCCAGCATCAGAGTTTTTTTCCAGTGAGTCGGTTATTTGCATGAGGTAGCCAAAGTACTGGAGCTTCAGCTTCAGCATCAGTCATTCCAATGAATATTCAGAACTGATTTCCTTTAGAACTGACTGGTTTGATCTCAGTTTTCTTAAAAGGAGATAAATTGATTCATATACAGAAGTTTTGTATCAAATAGAACAGACACATGCACCAATAGACTCATTGCTTAGTGCAGTATTTTTATATAGTAAATAATAGCTATAGCTATATATCTATAGGTAATAGCTATAGTTATTAT
>SJYC01097970.1:0-22632 GCA_006408675.1 Madoqua kirkii
ATTAATTTTGACTTACACAACCTCTCTCTAAACTGCTTAACCCTTAACTCTCCATATTATTTTCAAAAGTAGACTTGGGTATCACCTATCCTCAATTAATATTATATTAAATCTAAAATAGAAAAGACTTCCAATGGAAGTCATTTTTAATAGTAACTGTTCAAAATGCTAAAATTATTTCATTCAGTGAAAACCACATCTATCTTGCTATAATTAAATATAGCTGCTTTGGCTCTCACTTCAATAAGAATTCTTCTTCTTCTTTTTGTTTTTTAATATAATGACCCTTGTATGGAATACAAGTTATTAGGTCACCTGCCAGCAGTCTTCTCTCAAGCTACCTAGTTATTTCTTTAAGCTTTACTCATATCTTATATTTCTAACATTTAGATAATTAATTGTTCTTCCTTATGCATGCATTGCATATTTTTTTTCTACATCTTAAAAGTTAGAATCTAGCCAAGTATAGAATGAGGCATTTTTTATGTTTCTAAATTTTGTAATTCTAATACTCAAAATTTTAAAACAATCTCTATGAGCTTGGAGAAAATTAATCATTTTAGTGAGTATATATCTTATTTCAATGCATTATTACTATATTCAGTGAAATAAATGAAAGGTCTCTTTCAACAAACCACTGCTATTTTTTTTTGTTAGAATCTAGCCAAGTATAGAATGAGGCATTTTTTATGTTTCTAAATTTTGTAATTCTAATACTCAAAATTTTAAAACAATCTCTATGAGCTTGGAGAAAATTAATCATTTTAGTGAGTATATATCTTATTTCAATGCATTATTACTATATTCAGTGAAATAAATGAAAGGTCTCTTTCAACAAACCACTGCTATTTTTTTTTCTAGAAATGCCCATGAAAGTAATTAAAGAAGGATATATTATTATAAAAAGAGACTAGCTGCTTTCTTCCACCCCTTTCTTAGCTGTGTGTTTCTGTGCCTCAGAGACAGCTCATGACTCTTTCCTCTTTGTGCCCACTCTCTTTGGATGTGCATAGTTTTCATTGTCATGACCACCATTGTTATGCTCATGACTTCTTGACAGTTACCATATTTACAAATATGTCTTCACCTTCACTAATTTAACTCCACAAATATACCTGAATGAAAAGAATCACTTTTATCTATAGAATCCTGAAACACAGTCATTATTAGTAAAGCATCTATCAGGTATCCAGTTGTCCAAGTCTCCAACTTTAGAGTTATCAAGACAGTTCGTATGCCCTCAACAATTCTTTATCATCACAACAGCTCTTGACCATCTAAATAAGTTTCAACTTATTTTATGGCCTTAACTTGTTGTTGTTGTTTATTTGCTAAGTCATATCCAACTCTTTTGTGACACCATGAATCATAGCCAGCCAGTCTAATCTGTCCATGGAATTTCCCAGGGAAGACTATTAGAGGAGTTTCCTTCTTCTGGGGATCTTCCCAGCCCAGGGAAGGAATAACATCTCCTGCATTGGACAGACAGATTCTTTGCCATGGAGTCAACTGGGAAGACCCATAACCTTAATATTACTTGACTTTTTTTTTTTTCTTTTTCCTACCTTTGCATACTAACGGCTAATATCTCTTCTCTACTAACCAAAATCTCTCCTTTACTAAACCAAAACCTTTTCCACTAATCAAAATCTATTCTCTACCAAACCAAAGAACGATCTTCATGACCCAGATAACCATGATGGTGTGGTCACTCACCTAGAGCCAGACATACTGGAATGCAAGGTCAAATGGGCCCTAGGAAGCAACATCAGGAACAAAGTTAGTAGAGGTGATGAATTCCAGTTGAGTTATTTCAAATCCTAAAAGATGATATTGTTAAGGTATTGTACTCAATATGCCAGCAAATTTGGAAAACTCGGCAGTGGCCACTGATAGAAACAGATCAGTTTTCATTCCAGACCCAAAGAAGGCAATACCAAAGAATGTTCAAACTACCGCACAATTGTACTCTTCTCACACACTAGCAAAGTAATGCTCAAAATTCTCCAAGCCAGGTTTCAACAGTACATGAACTGTGAACATCCAGATGTTCAAGCTGTTTTTAGAAAAGGCAGAGAAACCAGATATCAAATTGCCATCATCTGTTGGATCATTGAGGAAGCAAGAGAGTTCCAGAAAAACATCTATTTCTGCTTAATTGACTACACCAATGCCTTTGACCGTATGGATCACAGCAACCTGGAAAATTCCTAAAGAGATGAGAATACCAGACTAGCTTACCTGTCTTCTGAGAAATCTGTATGCAGGTCAAGAAGCAACAGCTAAAACGGGACATGAAATGATAGACTGGTTACAAATCAGGGAAGTAGTACATCAAGGCTATATATTGTCACCCTGCTTATTTAACTTATATGCAGAGTACATCATATAAAATGCCAGGAATTTCAAAGCACAAGCTGGAATCAAAATTGTGGGAGAAATATCAATAACCTCAGACATGCAGATGACATCAGTCTTATGACAGAGAGCAAAGAACTAAAGAGCCTCTTAATGAAAATGAAAGAAGAGAGGGAAAGAGCTTGCTTAAAACTCAGCATTCAGAAAACTAAGATCATGGCATCTGCTCCCAAAACTTCATGGCAAATAGATGGGGAAACAATGGAAACAGTGGCTGGCTTTATTTTGGGGGGCTCCAAAGTCACTGCAGATGGTGAATGCAGTCATGAAATTAAAAGATGCTTGCTCACTGGAAGAAAAGCTATGACCAACCTAGACAGGATATTAAAAAGTAGAGACATTACTTTGCCAACAAAGTTCCATCTAGTCAAAGCTATGGTTTTTCCAGTAGTCATGTATGGATGTGAGAGTTGGACTATAAAGAAATCTGAGTGCTGAAGAACTGATACTTTTGAACTGTAGTGTTGGAAAAGACTCTTGAGAGTCCTTTGGATGAAAAGGAGATCCAACCAGTCAATCCTAAAGGAAATCAGTCCTGAATATTCATTGAAAGGACTGATGCTGAATCTCTAATACTTTGGCCTCCTGGTGTGAAGAACTGACTCGTTGGAAAAGACCTTAATGCTGGGAAAGATTGAAGGCAGGAGTAGAAGTGGACGGCAGAGGATGAAATGGTTGGGTGGCATCACCAACTCAATGGACATGGGTTTGAGTAAGCTCTGAGAGCCGGTGATGGACGGGGAGACCTGGCATGCTGCAGTCCATGGGGTCACAAAGAGTCGGACACAACTGAGCGACTGAATTGAACTGAACTAACCAAAATATGCAGTGAAATAATCTCTTGCATCTATTGCAGTGAAATAATCTCTTATTCTTCCTGAGATTACTTGTAACCATTAAAAATTCATCCACCGTTCACATTTCAGTCAGCTTTAGAAAGTCAAATGTTATGATATTATTAGTTGGTAAAATCCCTTATATGTCTCTCCATATTTCAGCAAAGTGCATCCTGCACATAGTGGTACATGTGAACTTCAAAAACTGACATCGTCCCTCAATAACTGCTTAATAATTTTCAGCTCAGTGATACCAAACTGCTTATGGCCTTATATTAATTTCACTCTTATGATCCCATTTCCTAGTTCATTCTAGGTTACCCTATTAATCAGTATTTACTGGTCTATAATATTAATCTTGAAATTACATCAAGAAGACATCTCTGAGCCCTCTCTAATTATGATTCTTGTGATTTTCTAGCATTTGGAATGTGACTTTTTCATAGTATCTATCATAATAAATCACATTTTTAAAATTGATGCTCTTCTTTAAAATCCTTGAAAACTGGTAGCTTATTTAATTATCTTAACCTCAACAGTTGTAATATTGATTGACAGAATAAAGTATCTACAAATGTTCTTCAAAATGAAATATTTAAAAATAGTTGCTGAACCCACATCGTGTATGGCTTGGGGCCAAATTTCAGTTTGTCCAGGTAAGCTCCTACCACAGGCTTATATAACAATATAAATTCACATATACCTTGGAAAATTACAAAAGTAAAAGTACTTGAAGATACTAGAAAATGAACAAAATCAGGAAGATTATAAAGTCAAAACTTGAAAAAAGAGTAAGGCATCAGGTAACTGATCACATTTTTTGGATTTATCTTAAGAGAAGGCTACAGCTGGAGGTACAAATGGTGTCTAATAAAACTTCCAATTAATACTCACAAACTTTCTGGTGTGAAGAACCATATAACAGAAATTAGTGTAATCTAAACTATGTAAAGTTAATAGGGAGCATTCTCATATAAAGTTTCTGCCCCACTCTCTCTTTTCTCCCCTTCTGGAAATGTTCAGTTACACTTAAGGTAGAACTTTTAACCATGTTGTATAATGTATGTAGTATAGTCTTTTCTGATATTTCATCGTTGTTTCCATTTCTTTTTTAGTTTGTGTACTTTTCAGTTGTCCTCTTTTCCATTTTCCAATGTACTCTTCAGCTATGTCCAACATGCTGTAAAATTTATTTTGTTTTTAATGTTAGTGATTATATATTTCACTCCAAGAATTCCATGGTATTCTTTAAAAGGCTTCTTTTTCCTCGATGAAATTTTGTATCTCACTATCTATTTTCACAAATATATAAAATCCATGTTTGATAAATTTAGACTCTAGACAATTTGAGTCAATTTTAATCATTGCTGTTTTTCACTTGGCCTACTTTATTGGTCTGTCTATTACTTATTTGACAGAATATCTGAAATAGATAGGAGAGTCTATCTATAGGCGAGTCTATGGATCCTATTGTCTTTACTCAAAGAAGCTGTATTTAGTCATCAGAAAGAGAGTTAAATTAGGGTCAGTTCACCTCAGTTGAAATGCTGGTTTTCAGAATCTGTCAGCTCTCTTTCCTGTTTGCCCTAACTCTATGAATTAGCCTACCAAAGATTTAATTGACAGTGTGGAATGCTAACTTATGTATACTATTTCTTTTTGATAGTTCCTAATTCTTATCTTTATCTCCTCAGAAACAATAATTCTGATAGTCTCACTGAACTAGTCACCATGTTAACAGCAGATGCTTTCTGCTTGAACAGCCTAGGAATCTGGAATTACATCAACAAGGAAAAGAGTGCAAAAAGTGCAAAATGTCAGATTAATTCCTTATTGAGAATTTACCGCTTCAAGTATGGTTTCCTTGGCTGTCCTGAATCCAATATTTCTGTCTCCAGCCCTGTAAACTGCTAAAATCTCTGATTGGCTCATCTCTTCCTGAGGTTTCTGCTTGTATTTTTAGTCTTCCTCCCTATGATGCATATCAGCAAATGTCTTCTTGGAAAAGGAAAGTGCCAGTTTCACAACAGTGATGTTCTCTTCTCTCTAGGAACTTGGTCCCTTCAATCTCAGCCAATTTTGTGGCTTCTTATGTCTTCAAGCTAATTTTTTTTTAACCCATTATACTACTCTTTGGTGGGAGTTTTGATCTGCTGAAAATTAGGCTATTTTATTTAGAAGTGACACTATTTCTCATAAATAAAAAATAAGAAAAAAATACATTGTTGTTGCTATTTAGTTGCTTCTTCATGTCTGACTCTTCAACTTCATGGACTGCAGCATGCCAAGCTTCCCTGTCCTTCATCATCTCCCAGAGCTTTCTCAGACTTATATCTATTGAGTTGGTGATGCCATCCAACCATCTCATCCTCTGTCGTCCCCTTCTCCTCTTGCCTTCAATCTTTCCCAGCATCAGGACCTTTTCCAAAGGGTCAACTCTTTTGCATCAGGTGGCCAAAATATTGGAGCTTCAACTGAACAGAAAAATTGTATTGTTAAGTGAAATTCTTATTATTTACATTTACAATTTCCCATTTACTAAAAATATTACTTAATTTTCTATCCCTTTTTATCAAGAAAAAGTGAGCTCTATAACCTTAGGATCAGTTCAGTTCAGTTCAGTCACTCAGTCGTGTCCGACTCTGCGATCCCATGAATTGCAGCATGCCAGGCCTCCCTGTCCATTATCAACTCCTGGAATCTACCCAAACCTATGTCCATCAAGTCAGTGATGCTATCCAGCCATCTCATCCTCTGTAGTCCCTTTCTCCTCCTCTGTAGTCCCTTTCTCCTCCTGCCTCCAATCCTTCCCAGCATTAGAATCTTTTCCAATGAGTCAACTCTTCGCAAGAGGTGGCCAAAGTATTGGAGTTTCAGCTTCAACATCAGTCCTTCCAATGAATACCCAGGACTGATCTCCTTTAGGATGGACTGGTTGGGTCTTCTTGCAGGCCAAGGGACTCAAGAGTCTTCTCCAGCACCACAGTTCAAAAACATCAATTCTTCAGCTAGTCTAATTTTATATACTGTTTAATTATGTAATTTACAACAGATATATAATGTTTTGCTTATACAGAAGCATGTGCTATTTTCATTTCATTTAATCCATAAATGGATTAAAAATGAATTGGGTATTAGAAAATAAGCTAATTCTCTTTTCATCATTTGAAAATTCTGTCCACTTAATTTCATATGAATAGAATAAAAACAAATTATTTCATGCTTCCATGTGTGTCTTTCCATTGACATTTACATATTATTATATATGTGGTTTCCTAGGTAACTCTATGATAAATAAGCTGCCTGCCAATGCAGGAGACATTAGAGATGCAGGTTCAATCCCTGGGTGGGGAAGATCCCTTGGAGGAGGGCATGGCAACCCACTCCAGTATTCGTGCTTGTAGAATCCCATGAACAGAGGAGGCTACAGTCCATAGAGTCAAAAAGAGTCAGACATGACTGAAGCAACTTAACGTGAATTATTCTATATATCAATATTTATAATACTGATATTACATTTTGCTTTTTGTAAAAGCCTTTTCAGAGAAGGAGAAAGTGGAAGATAGAGAACATTTTTTTTTTAATTTCCCAGGAATAGTTAGGAGTCATGTATATATATTATTTATTTCACATAATCTTTGAAATACATTATGTTGTATAGTATTATCAGTGTCATCTTATAGAAAAGAAAATTAAGATCTAGAATTGATAAATATTTGTTAAGTGGCAAAATTAAATTTATTGTATCCACTATATAACTGCACATTTTAAAATCAGTAACTATAATATATATGGTGTGAGTTTGTGTCATTGCTTTCCTGGGTTGGGCAGATCCCCTGAAGAAGAACATGACAACCCACTACAGACTTGCCTGGAGAATCCCACAAATATGTCATTGATATTTAAAGATTAATCTTTGACCCATTTTTCAACAAAGTTGTTTTAAGTTTATTACTTATTTTTGAAAGATATTACATATTCAAAGATATTTTTTAAATCCATCAAACTTCAAATTCTTTTTCCTAGGGCCAAAATAATAAGATATTTACATATATACTTATTGTATATCTTGGATATTTTTAGAAAGAACAATTTTTTAACTTTTTAAAATAAAATTTCAATTACAGAAAATCTTCAGAAATATCAATATTGTCTTTGTCCAGGCTGTTTCCAAATTGCCTCTTATACATACATGGTTATGATAGAAAAAATATTTGTAAAATGACAATTCTATATTTCTTCTTTAACATTTTTCAAGAGAGGGCTGAGGTGCCAGGTGTCAGAGTAGCCAACTGTTATTTTAACAGTGAAAAATGAAAGAATTAAGTCTTTAATCTCTTCCTCTGATGGTAATAAGCAAGAGTTTAAAATTGGAGAAAGCATTGACTCCCCCAGTTCCATTTTCCCCATGAAGCAGTGCATTGATGGAAGGGTGTCTCATTATTGAAGGAGCCTCAACAAAGGCTCTGTCAGTTTTCTTATCTGGCCATTGGAGAAACGGTGAGAAAAGAGAGCTAAGTGTGAAAATTTTCTAGATGTTGAGTAAGAGTCTGGCAAAGTGTCTTCAAGGTCCCTTGCTACCTCTACTCCCCTTCTCATACACAAAGAAGTAGGTGTAGGCAGAGGAAGCTGGAGTCACCTGTGCAGGGACTCAAATAGAGATCTAGAAGGGAAAGTGCCAGGTGGAGTGCCAATTTACAGACAGTCCAGCTGGCCAGGGAGCCTGCCTCCTTGACTGGAACTCCCTTTCAGAGATTGCAGTGTGCTGGCTTTACACCAAATTTGGGAGGGCCCCTTTCATGAGAGGACTGTCAGGAGAGCCTTCTTCATAAGTGCATGTAGTCAGGCCTGAAAAGCAGGCTTTACAACACAAAGGATTTTAACTGGGAGCCAGACTCCTCAAATAGAGTTAGGCAAATATCAAGTTTTAAAACATCATTTTCTTTGCTGTTTAAAAGGGAAACAGAATACCATTTCCCCTCCCTTTTTCTACTTGGTCTTCCCTGGGTCAGTGAAGGAGGATCCTTCCTTGCTCTCAATAGTGTGACATGTCCAAAGACAGGGACCCTGGAAGAATGAGTCACAGCAGCGGACTAGTGACACCTGGTGACTGTGCAGGGGAGGACAACTCAGAGGTCAGGGGTTCTGCACGTGGCGGTCGGGACCCTGGAAGGCAGCCAAGACCTATAAATGATGGGTTTTTAAATTAGATCTGCAGGCTCTTAGGGAAGCAAAATCCATGAGATTGAGAACCAAATGGAAGGCAGCTGCTCCTATTCAGAGAGGAACTAGCTAAATGAGAAGGAGTCTTTCCTATTAGGACAGAGTACATGTGTGCAAACTAAGTCACTTCAGTCAGTGTCCAACTCTGTGTGACCCTATGGGCTGTAGCCTGCCAGGATCCTCTGTGTATTTCCAGCCATTTCATCCCCCAGGGGATCTTCCCAACCATGGGATCAAACCCATGTCTCCTGTGGTCCCTGGACTGCAGGTGGAATCTTAATCACTGAGCCACCAGGGAAGCCCAGGTCAGAGTACAGACTGGGGAAATTCTTGAGAAGACTTTTGGACTTCTGAGGTTCCAACTATCAAGGCAGGACTTTAAATTTTAGGTACACTTGCATTTCTCAGAATTTAACGCAATAAATTTCCTTTCAGTTCAGTTCAGTCATTCAGTCATGTCTGATCCTTTGCAACCCCATGCACTACAGTATGCCAAGCCTTTATCTGAGTTCTGCATATATTGATACAATGTGGTTAGTTAATTCATTACAAAATATTTCCTTGTGATTTCTTTTCTTTGAGCTTTGAGGCATTTAGAAGTATGCCGGGGTCCAGCCCTGGTGGATCCAGGGTAATTCAAAGCGGGGATGGAGTTGGCGTCCTAGGAAAAAGTTATTTAATTAGAAGTATAAAGAGAGATTAGAAAAAAATAGTGCAGTAGGAAAATTAGTGGAGAAAAAGATGCTAAATAACTTGGTTTATGTGGGATATCAACAAAATCTCAAGACAAGAGATTTGCACCACCTACTCCCTCTTGCATGGATCTTAGAAGCCAGAGCAAAATTAGCAGGCTTGGCGAGTATCCACACTCCAGATGGGAATTCAGCCAGAAAAACGGAGAACAAGAAAGAAAGACATGGTGGAATCAGTCTTTCAAGAAACTGATCCATTTTCTTTATTTTTGGCTTGCTTATATACTTTTTGTTATACATAGGAATGAATACAGAGTCATGCGGGGTCAGCAGACCTGACCTTTATCAAAATCAGGTGCTTCATATAAATGTATACAAAAAGGTGTTTAGAGGTTTTACATCATCTTCTGGCCAGGGGGTCTGCTAACACTTTATGATCCTTTCTTTCTGATAATGGTCAGTCAATCAGAAACCTATTTTCCAGGGGTGATTTTTCTTAAACCAGGCACCACCCTCCGAAGGTACCAGATAAAGTTGCATTCCTATAGGGTGAGAGTGTAGTGGGTTACAATTAAGAAAGGAATTTACTTAGCCTAAGGTTTAACACAATTAATCTTAAAGGTTAATACTTATTTCTCCTCTATGCTAGTTATATATTCATTAACATATACAAGGGCAGGGGATTTAGCAGAAAACATTGGCCCAATAAATGAAAAACTCTTCACCAACATGATTTTTATCTTAAGAAAAACCCAGTGCTAACTAAGACTTTCAAAATACTCCAAACTCTCTGTGCTGTTTATGGTTGAGAGACTGTAAACAATTATGTACTTAGCAGCAAGAGTGTGGATAATCCTGTCACACAAGCTAGTCTGCCAGCAGAGAGGTTTGACCTGAGACACTCTTGTCACGTCCAGGAATTTTTATTAACTGGAGCTGTAGGTTAACTCCTCCAAGAGAAGTGGTGGGGGACAGCCCTCCATAAAGTCAGAGGTGTAGGTGAGAGCATAAAGAAGTAAAGTAGGCAGACTCTGGTTTTGGGGGTAGATGCTCGGGAACAGGGGTTTCCTGAGGCTCGATCCCCCCTTTGCATATGCTGAAGCCTCCTTCCCATGACCTTTGTTATGGGCGGAGTTCCTCACGCTGGCTCCTGGCAGAAGTACATCCTTTATTTTTCAAATATAAGTATATGATACTTTTGTCATTAATTTACTTGTGTTCCACGAAGAAAACATACTTTGTATGAAGTTAATTTTTAAAAATTTTGTTGTGACTTGTTTCATATACCAGAATATACTTTTTCTGATGGATACTCTTAAAAAACTGAATAAAATGTACAATTGTTTTGGTGAGTAGATATTCTATAAACATATAATAAGAACACTTTCTGATAGAGTTGTTAAGGTCTTCTGTAAATTATAGATTTTCTCTTTATCGTTTTATCACTTATGAGAGAGTGATGCTTAAGTTTGCAACAATAATTGTGAATTTGACTATTATTCCCTCCAATTCTATTACTTTTTGTCATCACGTATTATGCAGCACTATTAATAAGTTCATGCACACATAGGATTGTTGTATCTTCTTGAAAAGTTGACTCATACGTTTTTATGTATTATTCCTCTTTATTCTTGTCATGCGGAGAAGGAAATGGCAACTCACTCTAGTACTCTTGCCTGGAGAATTCCATGGACAGAGGAACATGATAGGCTGCAATCCATGGGATCGCTAAGAGTTAGACATAACTGAGCAACTTCACTTTGACTATTCCACTTTCTTACACTGGAGAAGGAAATGGCAGTCCACTCCAGTGTTTTTGCCTGGAGAATCCCAGGGACTGTGGAGCCTGGGGGGTTGCCATCTATGGGGTCACATAGAGCCAGACACGACTGGAGTGACTTAGAAGCAACAGCAGCAGCAGCAGCAGCAGCAGCAGCATTCCTGTCATGATTTGTATGATGTTAATATAGTTACTGAAGTTATTTTTCTTTAGCATTTGCATAGTATATTATATTCAATTAAAATTTGTCTTTTCTTGTAAGTTGTATATATTTGGATCTAACTTTCATATCTAATTTGACAGTATTATAATTTACACTTCTGCCCAAATTCTTCATCTCTTGATACCTATTATAGCCTGGCTTTTATATTAGATATTCATACCCACTTTGATGCAATCAAGTCTTAGAATTGCAACATCAGGTTTCTGGGTCTGTTAATAGCTTTTTCTAACAAGAGATTACTTTCCCTTGCCATTTTGTGTATCATAAACTTTAACTGGATGACAGATTTTGTGTGTGGAAGAAGAAAAGAAACTGAAGTGAATATCACTTATACCTAGAAATGAACTTGTATTTTTCTAAATTCAAGTCAGGATAGTCGATGTGGGGGTTTCCTAAGTGGCTCAGTGATAAAGAATCTGCTTGCCAATGCAGCAGACAAGGGTTTGATCCCTGGGTGGGGAAGATCACTTGGATAAGAAAGTGCAACCCACTCTAGTATTCTTGCCTGGGAAATTCCAAGGACAAAGGAGCCTGGTGGGCTATAGTCCATGGGGTCACAAAGAATTGGACACAGCTGGGCATGCATGCAGTCAATAGTCCATGTAGTCTGTAGTTGTATTATATTTGTTTTATCATTGTTATAATTAGTTTCTGTGCTTCATGGGCTTCTAATTTTATCAGCAATCAGCTGATTCTAGTGCATGTTTATTGTGGGACCTACATGTCAGAGGATTTTTCTCTTCCACAGTCAGCACTCTCTGAATCCTGTATATAGCTTTCCTTGATATCCAGAAGTAGAACATTCTTATGAAACTTTGCAGAAGCAGAAGGTAAAGAAGCAATTAAATTAGGACACATCTTGCAAAGGAACACACAAAATAAATTGAAATAAATCACAGATGCTCACAGACACAGTTCAAAGCTATGGCAGCTTGATGCTAAGATGCTGAGTGTGGTTCTCAAGGAAGGACTTGGCTGTTCACTCTCATTGCTGCTCAGGGTGCAAGCTTGCAAAACAAACTTGGAAAGCTGTTTTCACTTTTGCCTTTTTTCATAAAAGCACAGCTTCTCTTCAGACTCTTTAAGTTAGTGAAAACAGGTGCTGATATAAAGCCTTATAAAAGCAAAGTGAAGTAAAGTGAATTTTCCAAAAGAGGAGAATACCTATACAGGCACTCCAGCAAAGGCTAGTCCTGGGAAGTGGAGTGTAGGTACTACTTGTCATGTGCAAGACTCACAGCAGAGGCCACACGGTTCTCTGATTCACTGGAGTGGCCTTGGTCTCAAGAACACTCCGTGTTTCTGGGACCCGTGGTGGAATTTTCTCCCATTGCTTTTCCTCCTCTTCTGTGAGTGTCAGTTTTGTAATTCTGGGTGGTTTTGGGCAGGAGGGTTTCACTAACTCTTTCCCAGTGGTAGCAGCTTTCCACTTTGTATCAGTACAAGATTCCAAGCCCAGATGTGTTTTCTGACTCTCCCTAAGAGTACATGGCTTTTACTCCTCCTCCAAGGTGGTATCACAACTTTGCCTGGAATTAATAGCAGGGACTGTGCTCCCCCTGCCTCAGAGGAAGATTGCAGATTCTTGTTAATGAGCAAAATGATATTTTGCCACATGCTAAACACGAAATCCATAATTTGGTGTTTTAAATAAACATCTGTATAGTATACTTTCTTCATTGTTTTTGTAATCCCTATATCGTTTATTTTAGTTTAACAACAACTAAGTTTACATGACAGAATGATACAAGACATTTATTTTTCTGTAATCTTTTTTTTTTTTTTGGCATTTAATAATATGTCCTTGAGTGATTTCCTTATCTGGGAAAATAACTAGTAATAAATATGCACACTATTCTGTTATGATACTACACTGTAGTCCATAGCAAATTGTATAATACAACACTTAATTTCTATAATATTGATAGAAATGTATTTTTTTCCATTTCTTTTTATGTTATTATAATACTAAAGGAAACATATTTGCACATACATCTTTGGACTTATGGGAAAATTGTTCTATAGAACACACACTTAGAAATGTAGTACTGGGTCAAAGGGACGGTGAGCTTTTCTCCTATTGTCCTTTTTACTTCAATTATAAGATGTGAATGCAGTATGTTCAATGATTTCACTTAGGAGATTACAAAAAATATTTTTATCATAAAAAATATTTATCAATGTATAAGTCTTTTGGGGCTTTCCAGATGGCTCAATGGAAAAGAATCCACCTGCAGCAGCAGGTGATGCAGCTTCAAGCATTGGGTCACAAAGATCCCCTGGAGAAGGAAATGGCAACCCACTCCAGTATTCTGGCCTGGGAAATCCCATGGACAGAGGAGCCTGGAGGGTTATAGTCCATGAGTTCGCAGAATCAGACGTGACTGAGTGACTAGACAACAAATAAATCCTTTCTTGTATTTACTTTGATAAGGTAAATAAAATCTAAGAAAGTCTACTTTTGTCCAAAAGGAAATAATTTAAATTAATAATTTTAAAAAGTTTGGATTTTTTTTCAAAGGCCTATATGTTTACTGAATGTGAAAAAAAATGTCACTCAGTAATTTCAACACAATTACAAGCAAAATTGCTTTCCATGATTTTATAGTCCAAAACTGAGTGATTTAATATTGAAAATTGAAACTAATTTTATATGTTTTACATTTAAATGTTATAAATATGAATAAATCAATGTGATCCTTGTTATTTCTTCCATAAAAGGTAAACCTTGAATAATGTTTCATCATTTTTAGCAATTATTATCTCTTCTTTATTTATATAGAGGTTTCCTCTGCATAATAAATTGTTGCATTCAGGCAAGAGGAGTATATATTAGGTAGTAAAACCACTCTGTATGTCAAGATTCTTCAGATATACAGATCCAATAGGATATATAGAGAGTATATGAGAAACATTGTAGAAATTTGGCTCACATGGATATAGAGGCCAAGAAGTACTACAATCTGCCGTCTAAAGCTAAAGAACCAGGGAAGCCAGGGTGTAATTCAGTAGCAGCCTAAGACCTGAGAATTCCAAGGCCTATGGTACAAGTCTGAGTACCATAGTATGGAAAGAATGGTACACTGACTGTTGTTTTGACCCCACAGAGCTAAATGGATAATAGAGTTGATATGCTACAGGCTTGCATTTTCTCATCTTGCATACACCAAAGAAAATTCTCCCATTCAGTGATCACTGCATGCAGAGATTCTAAAACATGTAAAATTTTCTAGAAACTTATTTTCCAGCCTTTCCCAGGCAGTCCAGAAGAAGGAAGAGATAATCACAGGAGGGAGAAAGACAATACTTCAGTTAAAGACTTAATCACAGCCTTAGTAGAGCGACTTCACTTTCACTTTCACTTAGTACCGAGAAGCCATTTTCCAGAAAAAAATATGTTAACCATTTTCCAAAAAAAATGTTAACCACCAAGTATTCTTCTTTAGAACCTGCCGAAAGCATGCCTCACACAGACCTTGTAAGTCTCCAGCGTTATATCCACATTTTATAGTGGGTCACTTTTGGTTCTACAAATTACAAAGTGGGCCATTCAAGCTTTGCTTGTCAAGTAGAAATTATATTTTCAAGAGAACAAATAACTTGGCAGCATTTTAGATTTACATAACAAAGTGAAAGCTACCCCTTTGGGGAATCTTTATCTATCACTTCACTGCCTTAAGCAAAACTGCTGGCTCAGGGAAGCTTTCCATTCGCAGAAATTTCCCTAAGTGCCTGGACCTAGTTCACTGATTGCTCATCTATGTTGAAATATGATGGTGTGCATTGTACTGCTGTGGAAAACCATCTGTGCAAAATCAGCGCCTGCTATGTATAACCAAAAGCCAATATGGTATCTCCACTCAGTTGCCAGAATTTAAAAATGCTCAAAGTCAGGCCAATACTTTCCTTGATGAACTCTGGGATGTTTTTTATTATTTTCTGGGCTCTTGCCTAAAGCCTAGCTGCCTGGTCTGCAATTTGGAGAACTAAAGGCTGGCAGATTAAAGACATTTCTCTTTGACGCAGTACACTGGGGGAAAAAAATCCCTTTTGCTCACCAGAAAGTCTGAGTCACAAATATAGATGCCATGGTAAGGACATATTCTCTGATAGGACCATGGAATCAAGCCTCTCTCCAACTAAAGAAATTCCTGTTAAAGAAAACTCACTAGAAATAAATGACACTTTCATTCTGGGAACACCATGTGTATCACCAGGACTATACTTCTTGTATAGAAGCTTGGCTACAAATTTTCCTGCTCTCAAGACCATAGTAGATTGAACATTATGTGGTCATAAGAGATCTTCACATTTTTAAGGAATTACCTCAGCAAACCTAAGACACCTCCACTAATTTCTCCACTGAAGTGACCCTTCCCTACTTGGGGAAACTCCCTGGAGTGATAATTGACTCATTATTTATGCACATTCTGTGGGAGTTTATTGCTATGATAGGATCACCTAATTAGAAAAATTAGTAAGAATTTTCCCCTGACGTTAGCTTACATTATCAATGACACCACCTTGGCCTTGGAAGACTTTCCGCTCAGTTTAATTCACTAGTCAGAGTGGTTATGGATCATAGACTTTTTCCACACTTCCTCCTTGCAGGTCAAGGCAGAGTCAGTGCAATCAATAATAGATTCTGATGTACCTAGATTACTGCCTTGGAGCAAATGGAAGGTCAAAACATAGATATAAGGAGAAAGTGTTCTACTTTTCTAAGACAGACTCTGCAATTCACGTTATTTTATTCCCCCATCTGATTAAGCATGGAATCCTGGAGGGTATTGATAGGGTAACAGTCAGGAAGGCCAGGTTTCTCCAAACAGAGGAAATAAGCTGCAAATGTCAGACATTGTTATGGATCATAGACTTTTTCCACACTTCCTCCTTGCAGGTCAAGGCAGAGTCAGTGCAATCAATAATAGATTCTGATGTACCTAGATTACTGCCTTGGAGCAAATGGAAGGTCAAAACATAGATATAAGGAGAAAGTGTTCTACTTTTCTAAGACAGACTCTGCAATTCACGTTATTTTATTCCCCCATCTGATTAAGCATGGAATCCTGGAGGGTATTGATAGGGTAACAGTCAGGAAGGCCAGGTTTCTCCAAACAGAGGAAATAAGCTGCAGATGTCAGACATTTTTTTCCTCTCCCTTAAGAGGCATGAGGAAACAAACTACAAGTGTCAGATTTTTTTTTCCTTCTCCATGCCAAATTAAAAAGAGATTTCTCTATGGAAATATTTTTCTTAAGCTATGTTAGTGAAACAATGTATTTGCTTTGGAATTTGCCTTCCTTCAAAATGGTTCCACCTAAGACTAATTTTTCTTCTTTTCTCAAATCTTGGACTAATAATAGCTCAAAACCAGTATTCATATCAATTGTTTTATGGCTGGGGGATGACATACCTTGTGCCATCCTATCTCAAAAATGCCTATTGTGGGAGAGGGGCCTGGTGAAACTCCTTCAGCCTGGAGGTGTCTCTCTTATCTGATTAATAGTTTCCTCAGAGACATAAAATAGCTTACTTAAACTAGCAAGGTGAGGCATCCTCCATCCCCCTTCTAATATCTGTGTCAGAAGTTTTCTCTGTCCCTTTTCACTTTAATAAAACTCTGCTTGTCCCTGGTCCCAAAGCTAAATCTTCCTCGGAGATCACTAATCTGACCTCGTTCACCGTGAGCTATCAGCATGGTTGAGGAAAATATTATTTGTTAGCACTACTGGCTGAATGTGTGCCCGCCCCCCACCCCGCTCCCAAGATTTCATTCATACATTGAAATCCTGTGCTCAGTAAAATGATATTTGGAGCTGAGCTGTCATGAATGAGATAAGTGCCCTTATAAAAGAGGTCTGAGAGAGAGCTCTCTAAATTTTCCTTAATGTGAGGATACAATAAGTATGGAACCTAAGAGGGCCCTCTCCTGACCATACTAGTACTTTAGTCTCAGACATCCAGCCTCCAGAACTATAAGAAACAAATTTCTGTGGCTTATAAGGCACCTAGGCAATGGTATTTTGTTATAGCAGCAAAAGCAGAATAGGATTCTCTGATGGCTCAGTGCATAAGGAATCTGCCTGCAATACAGGAGATGCAGGTTTCATACACAGATGCGGAAGATACCCTGGGGGAGGGCATGACAACCCACTGCAGTATTCTTATCTGGAGAATCCCATAGACAGAGGAGCCTGGAAAGCTACATTTCATAGGATCACAAAGAGTAGGACATGACTATCATGCACAGAATTAGCAGAAAAGGAAATGTCAATCCACTCCAGTATTCTTTCCCAGAAAATTCTATGTACAGAGGACTCTGATGGGCTCCAGGCCATGGGATGACAAAGAGTCAGACTCGACTGATATAGCAATGAACAAAGTTAAAATGAAGTTAAGCAAATGATTTCATTTGTAATAAATTAAAAAGGATAAGATACTTAGAACAAAACAAGTGCAAGTTTACACTTAAACTCTGAAAAGTATATTACATGAGTGAAAGAAATTAATGAAGATCTAAATTAATAGAAAGGCATCAATGTTCATAGATCTGAATACTTAATATTGATCCTAACATTCCCCAGATTAATTTATGAATTCAGTGCTATCAGAATTCCAGTTAGTTCCATTGTAGAAATCAGCAAGTTGACTAAAAAAATAATATTGAAACTAAGTGGATACAAAATACCAAAACAATCTTGACAAGGAGGAAGAGAATTCTTTAATCATACTCCTGCCTTCAAAACTTACTACAATAATATTTTCCAGAAATGGTACTGAGACAGTCAAATATCCATGTACAAAGGAATGAAGTTGTACGTAGGTTACAGAGTATATATGTGAATGTATTATTTTTGGTCAATTCTTCTGTAAACATAAATCAGCACTAAAATTAGTCTATGAAAATTATAAAATGGGCAAAAGATCTGAATAGACATTTCTCAGTAGAAGGTACACAAATGTCCATTAGACCCATATAAAGATGCTCAACATCATTAGTCAACAGAGAAATAAAAAATCAAAAGCACAATGATACCACCAGACATTCACTAGCTTGGCTAAAATTGGAAAGTCAGATAATGTTAAGTGTTAGGAGTGGATAAGTTGAAGCTTTCATGCACTCTTTGTGTATGTAAAATAAAATGCTGCAATCACTTTGTTAAACAGTGATTCAAATAATTAAACAGAATTATATTACCAAGAAATTGGCCATCTAGATATGTACAAAAAAAATGTGTAATAGAATGATAGTCAAAGGTGGAAACAACCTAAATCCACATGAACTAACAAATGGATCAACAAAATGTGGTGTATTTATATAATGGAATATCATTTAACCATACAAAATGAAGGAAGTACTTATACATTATATGGATTAACCTTGAGAACATTTTGCTATGAAAGAAGCTAGCTTCAAGAAGCCACATATATGATTCCATTCGTAGAAAAGAGATATTGAGGAAGAAATAACTGGCAACAGTATCCTTTTAGGGTGATAGAAATGTTCCAAAATTGATTCTGATATGACTACCCAACTCTAACTTTTAAAACTGAATTGTAAACTTTAAGTGGATGTATTGTGTAATATGCCAATTACAGTTCAGTAAAGGTGTTTCAAATATACAGGGTAAAAAATGCAAAGTAATAAAGTAACTTCTGCTACCATAATGGTTAATATTTTAGATTCTAAAGCACAGTGATCTCTGTTCATAAGTTAGCTCTGCTACTTAGTGAATGTAATATTTCCATGTCTGAGTTTGGAAAAATCAAGATAGTATTAACTCTTTTCTCAAGAGACTTAATTGTGGTGTGTGTGTGTATGTGTGTGTGAAGTAATCCATACAAAACACTTAAGACAGTGCCTTGCACATAGCAAATTGCATACATATTTACTTTAAAGTTGTTACTAGTTATCCAACAGAGGAGTTTCTGAGTTTTAGAAATATAAGCCCTTTTTCGAGAAGATTGTGTGTGCTTAGGCATTCAGTCATGTCCAACTTTTGTGACCCCAGGGACTGTAGCCCACCAGGCTCCTCTGTCCATGGGGATTCTCCAGGCAAGAATATTGGAATGGGTTGCCATGCTCTCCTTCAGATGATCTTCTCAAACCAGGAATTGAAGCCAGATATCCTGCACTGCAGGCAGATTCTTTACGTTTCAGCCACCAGGGAAGCCCTTTGAGAAGGTAGGAAATGATATTAATAAATACCAAGCAAATCTGTGCATTATAAAACAGCAATGTGTGTTGAGCAGGGGTTTTGAAAAGCATCAGAGAAATTTGGAATGAATCTTTTTTTTTTCCCCTTTCAATTGACTCAGTGACCCATCTTTGTTATAAAGATATCCAATAGACAAGATACTTCTCCTGCATTCTCTAATTATTTTGAGAGAAATCTATGTAAAGTAATTTGCTAGCTTGCATCAGTTTAAACTCACCGGGTTGGAAAGCTTACTTTTTAGATGGTTTCCTTTAAATCTGCTCTATTTTTCAGCACTAAATATATAGCACATTGTTATAGCCAGTGATGGAACTATTTTAACTAGTGCAAAGGTTCATCATAAGGAACCTAATAAAAGAGAAGGAAAAAAAAGCCAAGGTGGCCTCCTGTGTCTGGACCCAACAGAGTATCTCAGTAAGTAGCACTTTAATTCACTATACTCTCAACAGATAACGATGAGACCCCAACCCCTTTGTATATTCTGTTCCACCTTCACATCTTTGAATGCATTTTATTGCTTAGAAAAATGTACAGCATATCTAAAATTATTGTCTTTGAATTGCCAAATAATTTATGATTAAATATTCAGGCAGTCATAAAGGTCAGGCACACATCTCAAAAGAAGGGAATTTAGAAGTCAAGAGAAGATTTAATTCAATTACTCTTTATGCTTTTCTATTGAATGACTAGATGAGAAAAATGACAAATTAATATTTGAAGGACTCCTCCAATAAACAAAGAAAATATCATTTAAAATTGGGCTAGTTAACTTTTTTCCTCTCAGAAGACACATAATTTTTTAAATTTTTCAAAAATGTAAAAAAAAAAGTTTATTTTTATTTTTCTTACAACTATGTAGTGATAAGATATACTCTATGAATTATGATAATACTAAAGTTAAGACCCAATTAGTTTCTCCCACAGTCAGTCTATCCCAACAGGAAGCTTCCATGAACCTCTTCTTCTTATCCCTCAGAGGGCAGACAAAATGAAAACCACAATCACAGAAATCTAATCAAACTGATCACAGGGACCAGCCTTTTCTAACTCAATGAAACTATGAGCTATGCTGTGTAGGGCCATCCAAGATAGACAGGTCATGGTGGAGAGTTCTGACAAAACGTGGTCCACTGGAGAAGGGAATGGCAAACCACTTCAATATGCTTGCCTTGAGAACCCCATGAACCATATGAAAAGACAAAAGGATAGGACACTGCAAGTTGAACTCCCCAGGTCAGTAAGATGCTCAATATGCTACTGGAGGAGTAGAGAAATAATTCCAGAAAGAATGAAGAGATGGAGCCAAAGTGAAAACAACGCCCAATTGTGGATATGACTGGTGATGGAAGTAAAGTCCTATGCTATAAAAAACAATATTGCATAGGAACCTGAAATGTTAGGTCCATGAATCAAGGTAAATTGGAAATGATCAAACAGGAGATGGCAAGAGTGAACATCAGCATTTTAAGAATCAATAAACTAAATGGACTGGAGTGCATGAATTTAGTTCAGATGATCATTATATCTACTACTGTGGGCAAGAATCCTTTAGAAGAAACGAAGTAGTCCTCATAGTCAATAAACAAGTCCTAAATGCAGTACTTGGGTACAACTTCAAAAACAATAGAATGATCTCTGTTCGTTTCCAAGGCAAGCCATTCAATATTGCAGTAATTCAAGTCTATGCCCCAGCCAATAATGCTGAAGAAGCTGAAGTTGAGCCATTCTATGAAAGCTAACAAGACTTTCTAGAACTTTACACTCAAAAAATATCTCCTTTTCATCATAAGGGACTGGAATGCAAAAGTAGAAAGTCAAGAGATACCTGGAGTAAATGGCAAATTTGGCTTTGGAGTACAGAATGAAGCAGGGCAAAGGATAATCAAGTTTTGTCAAGAGAACACATTTGTCATAGCAAACACCCTCTTCCAACAACACAAAAGAAGACTACACATGGACATCACGAAATAGTCAATACTGAAATCAGATTGACTATATTCTTTGCAGCTAAAGAGGGAGGAGCTCTATACAGTCAGCAAAAGCAAAAAGGGAGCTGACTGTGGCTCAGATCATGAACTCTTTACAAAATTCAGACTTAATTGGAGAAAGTAGTGAAAACCACTAGACCATTCAGGTATGACCTAAATCAAATCCCTTATGATTATACAGTTGGAAACGACATATAGATTCAAGAAATTAGATCTGATAGAGTACCTGAAGAACTATGGACAGAGGTTCATGACATTGTATAGGAGGCAATGATCAAGACCATCTCCAAAAAAGAAATGCAAAAAAAGCAAAATGGTTATCTGAGGAGGCCTTATAAATACCTGAGAAAAGAAGTGAAGTGAAAGGCAAAGGAGGAGAGAAAAGATAAAACCATTTGAATGCAGATTTCCAAAGAACAGCAAGGAGAGATAAGAAAACCTTCACAGTGATCAATGCGAAGAAATAGAGGAAAACAATAGAACGGGAAAGCCTAGAGATCTCTTCATGAAAATTAGAGATACCAAGGGAACTTTTCATGCAAAATGGGCTCAATAAAGGACAGAAGTGGTATGGACCTATCAGATGCAAAAGATATTAAGACGTGGCAAGAATACATAGAATTATATTAAAAAGATCTTTAGGACCCAGATAACCATGACGATGTGATCACACACCTAGAGCCAGACATCCTGAAATGCAAAGTCAAGTGGGAAGCATCTTGATGAACAATGCTAGTTTAGGTGATGGAATTCCAGTTGAGCTATTTCTAATCCTGAAAGATGATGCTGTTAAAGTACTTCACTTAACATGCCAGAAAACTTGGAAAACTCAGCAGTAGATCCAGGACTGGTAAAGGTTCATTTTCATTCCAATCCCAAAGAAAGACAATGCCAAAGAATGTTCAAATTACTGCATAATTGTACTCATCTCACATGCTATTAAGTAATACTCAAAACTCTCCAAGCCAGGCTTACACAGGACATGAACTATGGTGAACTTCCAAATATTCAAGCTGGATTTAGAAAAAGTAGAGGAACCAGAGGTCAGATTACCAACTTCTGTTGAATCATTGAAAAAGCAAGAGAGTTCCAAAAAACACATCTATTTCTGCTTTGATTACACCAAAACTTTTGACTGTGTAGATCACAACAAACTGAAAAAATTCTTCAAGAGATGGAATAACAGACCACCTTACCTTCCTCTTTAGAAATCTGTAATTAAGTCAAGAAGCACAGTTAAAACTGAACAT
>SJYC01097972.1:0-12144 GCA_006408675.1 Madoqua kirkii
TTATATTTTTCTCTTATAAATCACTGGGACTTTCACATTTACAGGAAAAAAATAAAAATGCTACTTCTGAAATGTCATAGACATGTATTTACCTCCAGGCAGCCAGTGCAAGAAAATGAATCTATTTCCATTTGTTCTGTGACCAAGGAAAGGAGTCAACCAACCACAGAGAACATGTTTTGGAAGAATTTGATTTGTGGGCTCTTTCAGATTGATAATGGATATGAGGTTTATTCAATTCCATCTCAAGTTTTATTGGGAAACAATACCAAACACATCAATGTTGTGACTGGAATGCAAATTTATGTGTTGTCACTTATATTTATAATAGCCTAACAACTTGTTTTACAGATGCACAGAAGACTTAAATGTCATGTCCATTTAAAAAAAAAAGATTTATGAGTTATTAAATTACCACACTGTGAATTGTTTACAATAGTAATTTGATTAAGTTGAAGAATAGATAAAACATGTTAATATGAGGTTGATGTTTGACATAATTTATTTTAGCCTGAATTATCTCAGTTCTACCCATCACCATAATACACATTTTTCATCTTCCCATATGAGTCAAGAATCATGAAGTCACTGCTTATGAAAATGTTGTATGTAAATCACTTTAATTACTTGTAGAGAAATTTACTACTAGATAACACAAAGTATCTGAAAATTTATAGAATGTGAACAATAGAAATGTTCATTAAAAAACCCTCAACACGTATCACACAGAAATTTACATTAGAAAGGACAATCTGCTATGTTTCTAATGTATATGAAAGTGTTTTGTTATGTGAATATCTTATTATATTAGTTATTTTCTACTCAATATGAACCCTTAAAAAGAATGCTATCCTATTTTAGTTTTCAAGCTATGAATAATTTTATAATTATTATTAATTAATAGCTATACTGTGTGAGTGTATATGAAGAGAGGAAGACTGTAAGAGAAAGAAGAGAGTATAAGATTTAATGGTAATGAATAGCTCTCAGAATGATTTATTTCATTTTTATGCAAGTTTGAAAAGTCACAAATGTGTCACAAGTTGAGATTTTTTTAATTAAAAATGATGCTTATAAGCTGACAAAAAACTATTCCACCTATCATCTCTACTCTTTTTCATTTTGGTTACTGACAAGAGTTCAAAAAAAAAGGGAACATTGTGGTGGGCAGGGCAGGGGTGAATTGCATTCTGAGACATATGACTCTAAGAGTGAAACATTACTAATAGTTCTAAAAATTAAAAAAATATTATGAAAATGGTGCATTAAACATTATCAGTTTTAATGGACTACCTAAAACATCAAATATCAGTTTTTATGGAATACCTCATTGCAGAACTTCAGAAAAATTGACAATAAGGTGTAAAAATGGGTTCCTATGAGATTTTTTTATACAATATCATTATGAAAAGTTATTACTCAAAAAAGTAGTTGTTACAGTAATGCTGAATGTGCATGCTTTTAAGTGTTGATTTGTCATAAAAAACACAATTGGCTAAATTACTAGCAGAAAAAATAGAATTAAAGAAAATTATGCATATCACTTGTCAGAAACTGCAAAACATTATTAAGTATGCATTTGCAGAAAAACAAAAGTAAACTTTAGCACAAGTATTTCAAAATTTGAAATGTAAACTAGACACAAAATATAATCTCCCACATATAACAGTATAAATTTTGTATTCTAAAATAATAAAAAAAAAATTATTTTCAAGCAACTGTCAGTTCAGTTGAGTCAGTCTCTCAGTCGTGTCTGACTCTTTGCAACGCCATAGACTGCAGCACGCCAGGCCTCTATTACATCACCTACTTCTAGAGTTCATTCAAACTCATGTCCATTGAATTGGTGAGACCATCCAGCCATCTCATCCTCTGTCATCCCCTTCTCCTTCTGCCTTCAATCTTGCCCAGCATCAGGGTCTTTTCCAATGAGTCAGTTCTTTGCATCAGGTGGCCGAAGTTTTGGAGTTTCAGCTTCAGCATGAGTCCTTCCAATGAATATTCAGGACTTATTTCCTATAGAATGGACTAGTTGGGTCTCCTTGCTGTCCAAGGGATTCTCAAGAGTCTTCTCCAACACCACAGTTCAAAGGCATCAATTCTTTGGCACTCAGCTTTCTTTATAGTCCAACTCTCACATCCACACATAACTACTGGAAAAACCATAGTTTGACTAGATGGATATTTCTTGGCAAAGTAGTCTCTGCTTTTTAATATACTGTCTAGGTTTATCGTAGCCTTTATTCCAAGGAGCAAGCATATTTTAATTGCATGGCTGCAGTCACCATCTGCAGTGATTTTGGAGCCCAGGAAAATAAAATCTGTCACTGTCTCCACTGTTTCCCCATCTATTTGCTGTGAAGTGATGGGACTGGATACCATAATCTTAGTTTTCTGAATGTTGAGTTTTAAATCAACTTTTTAATTTTCCTCTTTCACTTTCACCAAGAGGCTCTTTAGTTCTTCACTTTCTGCCCTAAGTGTGGTGTCATCTGCATATCTGAGGTTATTGATATTTCTCCTGGCAATTTTGATTCCAGCTTCTGCTTCATCTAGCCCAAGGTTTCTCATGATGTACCCTGCATATAAGTTAAATAATCAGGGTGACAATATACAGCCTGATGTAATCCTTTCCCTATTTGAAATCAGTCTGGTGTCCCATATCCAATTCTAATTGTTGCTTTTTTGACCTGCATACTGATTTCTCAGGAGGCAGGTCAGGTATTAAAGAGACTTAAAGAGTATTAAAGACTCTGGTATTCCTGTCTCTTTAACCAGACATTAAATGTATCCAAAATTACTGAACATTGTGCTGTTAAGGAAATATTTGTAAGTTTTAAAAACTAAATTATTTAGTGCTACATTCTAATACAGGTGTTAAAAGCAGAAATTAAAAACAAAATTTTGCATAAAATAGACTCAATTATTTGAAAACTGACTAGATATATTTCTTAATTATTTTAGGATAAGATGAAATCAAAACTTCTTTGCTATCAATTTGAGACTGAGACACTCAGATGAAAAATATACAATGAAACCGTGAGTCCTAAAAATAGGTTATAAAAAGGAAGATAGCAATTTAGTTAAGTAACAACAGTCTCGTTTCTAACCATTTTGAAATTACATGTACTGGACTTACTCTAACACAGAAAACAGCTTTAAACCTGTCGGAAAACTCCTAACTGTGATACTTGATAGGAGAGAGACAGATAAGGTGGATGTTAGCTGAAATCTGGCCTTCAATATTTATGCACTTTCAGACTGTGGCTGCTGAACGTGGAACAGACAGAAAGAAGTTGTTTTTCTGAGCTGTGGACACACACAACAGAGCTCAGTTTTCAGAAGCAGCTGAAATTTGCAGAGAATGCCATTGGAGCATTTGTGAGCTATCCCAAAAGTTGAGCCCAGAAATCTCCATAGGGCTTTGCTCTATGTCTTTGGCCACGAGTGGTCTGGGCATGTGAAGAACGAGGACTGTAGGGTCTTGAAGGGTGTGACAATGGTGGAGTTTAGGGCAAAATGGAGATTCTAGTTATGTGCTCCTTGAACATGTTAGAATTCTGTTTATCTTGAGTGGAAACATATTACTGAGCACCTCAGGCATTCATTTGTCACTTCATAAATTCTATGTTTTCAAAGTTAGAGTAATGCTCTAATGTCAGAAAATATCCTAATACTAAGGGAAAAATCTAAATAGATCTAATCTAATCACTAGGGTCAAGTGCTAAGATACTCAGCTTTCATCATGCTGGGAGCACTAATTATCCTCTATTAAGTTCAATATAGGTTAAGCCATCTCCATAGAAACAAGCAGGAAAATACTTTGAAAGGAAGACACACTGTAATCAACACCTAGAAAAATGTCGATACTATCCCATGACCTGTATTTCAGCTGATGGCATATTTCTTGGTCTTCTTTTCAAAAAAAAATTTAATCAGAAAACATTTTAAACAATTATTCAAGAACTTATGATGTTTGGCTTTATTTAAGTTTTGAAACATTTCTGTTCATAGATTTGAATCTAATAGGCTTCAACACTTAATAATATAATTGAACCAGTTGAATACATTTTGATTTCTGCTTTTATATAACAATAAATTATTTGGGTTTGTTTATTTAATCAGTCATGCATTATTCTGAATTATGGATGAGTTCTAAAGCATTAAATTAAAATATGAAATCCAGCCTTGTAAGCAGAACTTGGAAATTACTATGATCAAGGTCTTTTGGAGTGAGGAATATTAAAAACCTGGAGATATAATCAGGGATTACATTTAAGCTACTGGATATTGGAAATTGAGGTAGTTAAAATTCTGCTGCCAGTCACAGACTAAAATTTGGATTCACTACTCTCCATCATTAAATGTTCCTATAGAAAAGATATCATACGTAAAACCTTCACAGTATAAAAATGATTGGAAAAACACTGAACCAGAAAATCAAAATGATTTGTTTAGATTAATAATGTAAAAAATAAGCCCAATATTTTGACAAGTATAATACTTTGAAATTAGTTTAAAAGTATTGCTAGTGCTTATTATCATTTTGCTTATATATTTTAGAATATACAATTCAAATTAATGATTTAATCTTTATCTTTAAGAGAATAAAGTCTAATTTAAATTGATAAAACTTAACAAAAATGTAAATATTAATACAGAAAAAGGATAATGTTATTTCAATTGTTACACGGATTCCATTATTTGTATAGTCATGAAATTTCAAGACAAAAATTAACTATCTGCACACACACACACACACACACACACACACACACACAATTTCCTTCCTCCCATTCTCCCATTTATCTCCTAAGAGGTTATATACACTTTATGTATTTCGCTTTGTTTCCATAAAATCTGGACTTCTTTAGTAATTTGATTTTTTTTAATCATAGAATTATTTTTTTACTTGCATGCAAGCTAAGTTGTTCAGCTGTGTCCGACTCTTTGTGACCCCATGGACTATAGCCAGCCAGGCTCCTCTGTCCATGGGATTCAACAGGCAAGAATACTGGAGTGAGTTGCCATGTGCTCCTCCAGGGGATCTTTGAGACCTAAGGATCCAACCTAGGTCTCTTATGTCTCCTGCGTTGGCAGGCAGGTTCTTTACCTCTACCACCAGCTGGGAACCCCATTTACTAATGGCAGTATCCTATTTTTGACCAGAATATTTTTATTTTCTTTCTTGAGGTCATCACTTTAAATGCTCACTTGATGAGTTTATTACTTTATTTCATATGAATTTTTTACTTACCACACTCATTATCTACCTCACTCATAATGGTCTTTATTGATTTAAACCCCCTAAAATTACGAAGCCTTACCTTGTTGTTTCATGATGGTGAAACCAACCCAATTGTTCTCAAAAAGGAAATCAAGTACTCGATGCCTATTTATGATCACCTGGGAAGTTTCCAATGTTTATTAAATGTCTAGTAATAAAAGTATTTGTGATTAAATTCCAAAAAATATGTGTGAAACTGAAATTTTAATTTCATACAATGTTCACTTTGTACAGAATCATTCTTTTGACTTTTTCATCCATTAAAATCTCTGGAAAACATATTTTAGCTTGGAGATTGTTCAGACAGGTCACAGGCTGGATATGGCAGCTTTGCTTTGGCAATCCCTGGCACAGACAGACTGTCATCTTACAATTGGAGCATCAGGGAATGCTTTTGAATTTAAGAAATAGTAAATTATGACAGGTGTGAAAAAACTACACTTTCTAGCTCATAATGGGGAGTTAAAAATTAACTATTGACTAAAGAAGGACTTAGTGTACAATAGTATAAGAAGGGGAAACAGAAAGTAATTGTTCTAGAATGAGGGATCAGCTATTTTAAAATCTACAACAAAAGTACCTATGAAGCTTTGGAGATGCCAAAGTACAATTTAGTGAAGCTGGCTTGAAGACAGTGAAATGTGGAAAAGAAAGTGTGTGATATTAGAAGACTCACTATAAAGCTTTCAGCTGAGGACTCTTTCTTTGCAAAGATGAGTAATAGTATTCATTTTCCAGAATTATTTACATAGATGAGTGAGACAATTGATACAGAACTGCTACATAGGTGGAAAGCATAATTTTTATTCTGTATATATTTCCTTCTTTTTAGGACTTTGCCTACTAAAATATTTTATTTTGCCTTATACAATTAAATTTAAATATTTATCTTGATAATCAATGTTCTCAAATCAATATGGTTAAAATCTAAATGCACTGTTTTATTAAATTGGTCAGTTTAATTTCATTATAAAGTTTGTCTTAAAATATTTAAAAACTTGTGGCTGTTGCAGATAGTACTGTAGTAGCTTTAGACAAACTGAACTGAAATGTGCTATTTTGTTTTGTTCCATTTTAAAACTGGTCATTAAGGGAAGACAGATAAACTATCATGTTTCTATTGCACTAACCTTTAATTTGCTCAACAGATATTTTTCAAGGTGCAATCATGTGCAGCAATTATCTCTAAAATTTTGAAAGTTAGAAACTACTTTTCCTTTTAAGGACATCCAAAGTATAATCAAGCACCTTGGCAAGAAAGACAACTCTTCAATGCTCTTCACATAATCCTGAAAGGATTATTTATCCTCCATAAAACAGATGGCCAATTGAACTCCCATCACCTCCTCCCCTTTCCTGCTCTGTGTATTTAGTGCTGAGCACACAGCCCATTGAGCTATCAGCTGTTATTATAGTATTATTTTCTTCTTTAATGTTACTTTTGACTTCTACATTGATAATTTGAATCAGGATGCTTTGATTAAGGTCAATTTATCATACAGAAAGTGAACCTACATGAAAAATCTGTCCACTCAATATAAAGATATAGGTAAGAAATACTTTACAAAACTTTCACTTTCTAAATGAGATTTACTTCACTAGATTCAAGGCTGCTGCTGCTAAGTCGCTTCAGTTGTGTCCGACTCTGTGCGATCCCATAGACGGCAGCTAAATGTTGCTAATGGATAAAGTTAGGAGATACTTCTTTATGCACTGTGATTGACCTCAAAATTGTCTAACTTTCACTCTTGACTATTTTGCTGATGTATGTGTGCTCTTTGGAATGTCATGCAAGGAAGCTCCATGTTACTCATGTGTGAAATGACAGCACAAAGATCCATAGATCTCACAAAAAATCAATATTAATAATTATCAAAATTTTAATAATGTTAATAAAATTTAGCCCTGGGATTAGTGCTTCATAAGTCCCAGCAATATACACATTATCCCTCTGATATTAAATCATTACTGAAAATCAGTGGCAGAGTTTATGAGTCAGAGAAATCTGTCCATGAGGATTCTTCAGAAAATAAAACTTTAGTGAGTTGCTATGTCCTCTTCCAAGGTGTCTTCCCAACCCAGGGATTGAACATAGATCTCCTGCATTGCAGGCAGATTAAAGACCCTGATGCTGGGAAAGACTGAAGGCAGGAGGAGAAGGGGACGACAGAGGATGAGATGGTTGGATGGCATCACCAAGTCAATGGACATGAGTTTGAGCAAGTTCTAGGAGTTGGTGATGGACAAGGAAGCCTGACAAGGTGCAGTCCATGGGGTCACAAAGAGTCAGACATGACTGAGTGACTGAACTGAACTGATTTATCTTTGATATGTTAAATTTTGATGTCCACAAAACTCTATGCAACTCTTTCAGCATTCTATGGCATTCTCTGTCTTCTCTGTTCCAGCCATTCTAAACTCACTCCAGACACTTAACTATAATAAGAACAGTTTATAATATTTCTTATGTTGTTTCTCTAAAACACTGTCTGAAGTAAGTAGAAGACTACCTTCCTTTAAAGACTGTCTATTTTTCAGATTAAATACTGGTAGATTCTCTTACAGAAAAAAATCACTGGTCATTACCTGTATTTTTCTATTTAAAACTACTCAATTTAACACTAGCATGCATTAATCATACATACACTGCTCTAGTTCCCTGGGATATGTAGTAGAAGCTGTAATGGCTTAGAAGAAATGGAATTTCTTAGAAGAAATGAGTAGCAATTATAATCAACAAAAGAGTCTGAAATGCAGTACTTGATGCAACCTCAAAAACAACAGAATGATCTCTGTTCATTTCCAAGGCAAGCCATTCAATATCACAGTAATCCAAGTCTATGCCCCAAACAGTAATGCTGAAGAAGCTGAAATTGAATTGTTCTATGAAGACCTACAAGACCTTCTAGAACTAACCCCCCAAAAGATGTCCTTTTCATTATAGGGGACTGAAATGCAAAAGTAGGAAGGCAAGAGATACCTGAAGAGACGGGCAAATTTGGCCTTGGAGTACAAAAAAAGAAGAAGGGCAAAGGATAATAGAGTTTTGCTTGAAGAGCATGCTGATCATAGCAAACACCCTCTTCCAACAACACCAGAGAAAACTACACTTGAACATCACCAAATGGTCAATACCAAAATCAGGTTGACTATATTTTTTACAGCCAAAGAGGGAGGAGCTCTATATAGTCAGCAAAAGCAAAACAAGGATCTGAATGTGACCCAGATCATTAACTCATTACAAAATTCAGATTTAATTGAAGAAAGTAGGGAAAAACACTAGACCATTCAGGTATGACCTAAATCAAATCCCTTATGGTTATACAGTGGAAGTGACAAATAGATTCAAGGGATTAGATCTGAGAGACAGAGTGCCTGAAGAACTATGGATGGAGGCTCATGACATTGTACAGGAGGCAATCATCAAGACCACCCCCAAGAAAAAAAAATACAAAAAAGCAAAATGGTTGTCTGAGGAGGCCTTACAGATAGCTATGAAAAGAAGAGAAACAAAGGGCAAAGAGAAAAAGAAAGATATATCCATTTGAATGAAGAGTTCCAAAGAATAGCAGAGAGAGATAAGAAAGCCTTCCTCAGAAATCAATTACAAAAAAGCAAAATGGTTGTCTGAGGAGGCCTTACAGATAGCTATGAAAAGAAGAGAAACAAAGGGCAAAGAGAAAAAGAAAGATATATCCATTTGAATGAAGAGTTCCAAAGAATAGCAGAGAGAGATAAGAAAGCCTTCCTCAGAAATCAATGCAAAGAAATATCAGAAAACAATAGAATGGGAAAGACTAGAGATGTCTTCAAGAAAACTAAAGTTACCAAGGGAAATTTTCATGCAAAGATGAGCAAAATACAGGACAAAAATGGTATGGACCTAACAGAAACAAAGATATTAAGAAGAGGTGGCAAGAATATACAGAAGAATGACACAAAATGATCTTCATGACCCAGATGGTCACGATGGTGTGATCACTCACCTAGAGACAGACATCCTGGAAAGTGAAGTAACTGGGCCTTAGGAAGCGTCATTATGAACAAAGCTAGTGGAGGTGATGTAATTCCAGTTGAGCTATTTCAAATCCTGAAACATGATGCTGTGAAAGTGCTGCACTCAATATGCCAGCAAATTTGGGAAACTCAGCCAGGACTGGAAAAGGTCAGTTTTCATTCCAATCCCAAAGAAAGGCAGTGCCAAAGAATGCTCAAACTACCACACAATTGCACTCATTTCACACACTAGCAAAGTAATATCAGAATTCTCCAAGCCAGGCTTCAACAGTACATGAACCATGAACTTCCAGATGTTCAAGCTGGTTTTAGAAAATGCAGATAAAGCAGAAATCAAATTGCCAACATTTGTTAGATCATCAAAAAAGCAGGAGAGTTCCAGAAAGACATCTATTTCTGCTTTATTGACTATGCCAAAGCCTTTGACTTTGTGGATCACAACAATTTGTGGAAAATTCTGAAATAGATGGGTATACCAGACCACCTGACCTGCTTCTTGAGAAATCTGTATGCAGGTCAGGAAACAGCAGTTAGAACTGGATATAGAACAACAGACTGGGTCCAAATAGGGAAAGGAGTATGTCAAGGCTGTATATTGTCACTGTGCTTATTTAACTTCTATGCAGAGTACATCATGAGAAATGCTGAACTGGATGGATTAAGCACCAGCTGGAATCAAGATTGCCAGGAGAAATATCAGTAACCTCAGATATGCAGATAACACCACCCTTACGGCAGAAAGTGAAGAACTAAAGAGCCTCTTGATGAAACTAAAAGAGGAGAGTGAAAAAGTTGGTTTAAAACTCAACATTCAGAAAACTAGGATTATGGCATCCGAACCCATCACTTCATGGCAATTAGATGGGGAAACAGTGTCAGACTTTATTTTTGTAGGCTCCACAGTCACTGCAGATGGTTACTGAGACATGAAATTAAAAGTGACTTGCTCCTTGAAAGGAAAGTTATGGCTAACATGAAAGTGAAGAACTAAAGAGCCTCTTGATGAAACTAAAAGAGGAGAGTGAAAAAGTTGGTTTAAAACTCAACATTCAGAAAACTAGGATTATGGCATCCGAACCCATCACTTCATGGCAATTAGATGGGGAAACAGTGTCAGACTTTATTTTTGTAGGCTCCACAGTCACTGCAGATGGTTACTGAGACATGAAATTAAAAGTGACTTGCTCCTTGAAAGGAAAGTTATGGCTAACATAGACCACTTATTAAAAAGCAGAGACATTACTTTGCCAACAATGATCTTTTTCCAGTAGTCATGTATGGATGTGAGAGTTGGACTATAAAGAAAGCTTAGTGCCGAAGAATTGATGCTTTTGAACTGTGGTGTTGGAGAAGACTCTTGAGAGTTCCTTGGACTATAAGGAGGTCTAACCTGTCTATCCTAAAGGAAATCAGTCCTGAATGTACATTGAAAGGTCTGATGCTAAAGCTGAAACTCCAATACTTTGGTCACTTGAAGCAAAGAACAGATTCATTAGAAAAGACCCTGATGCTGGAAAAGATTGAAGGCAGGAGGATAAGGGGAAGATTGAATGAGATGTTTGGAATGCATCACTGACTTGATAGATATGAGGTTGAGCAAGCTTCAAAAATAGATGATAATGAAAAGAGAAACCTGGCCTTCTTCAGTTCATGGCGTAGCCAAGAGTTGATACATCTGAGCGATGGAACTGAACTGAGTTTGTACCTCTTAATCCTCTTCACCCATTTCAGCCCTTCCACCACCCCTCTCCTCTCTGGTAACTGCTAGTTTGTTTTCTATATCTGTGAGTCTGTTTCTCTTATATGTTTTTTTTTTTCAATTTTACATATAAGTCAAGACATACAGTATTTGTCTTTCTCTGACTTATTTCACTAAGAATAATACATTCCAAATCCACCTATGTTGTCAAAAATGGCAAGATCTCATCTTTTATATAACTGAATAATAAACAAGGTGATACTGTCTACTACACCTTATTCATCCATTCAGCTATTTAATGAGTATACCATGTTTTTTATATAAGGGTCTTGAGCATCATGGATTTTATTATCCACAGGGAATTCTGGAACCAATCCCTTGTGGATACCAAGGGATGACTGCACCACACTGTGGGACAAAAATAGAGAATAGGTAACAGGTTTTGGTGGTAAAATTGTTTACCCCTGAATGACTTATTATATGTGAAAAATGAGAATACAAAACTATGCTTGTGGAGTAAATAAGCATTAAAACACTTGAAGAAAACAAGGGCTTTTATATGGTGTGGGGACAAGTTCAAGAATATATTCAGTGATTAATAACTATAGTGTAATATTGTCATTTATATCTAATTTTCCTTAACAAATACTGAGGAAAATATCCATATCCTGATAAAGTTTAATTTTTTTTTCTTTTTTTTTGCTTATGTGAAGCACAATTTTCTCCTTCTTTCTTGGTCATTCTCTTTATCAAACCTTAAATTAAACATTATTAAATTATTTTCATATAGTTAATAATGTCATATTTCAGAAGTAAGGGAGATGCTCTTTTCTTTAAAATATTTTCAAAATGTCTGTCAAAGCAGTGGTGAAATGATGCTGCATAGTTATGTATCTCTTTCTATATAAACATATCTGGGATCTTATATTAAAATAAATGAAAATCATTAAGATCATACAGGTCATATTAATATGTATTGGAAATGTCCAAACTTTAAAAATTGCTAGTGATAAGCTTTATGAGGAATACAAAACACTGTTACCATTGCTAAAGAAAAATAAGCCTTTCTTTAGTATACTTAATATATATAAATTTGTTTTAAAAAATGAGTGAATCAGCACACTTTATGGGAGCTTATAAC
>SJYC01097974.1:0-16305 GCA_006408675.1 Madoqua kirkii
TTTTTACAGCCATATTATTACCACCCAAATCAAGATATAAGACATTTATAATATTCTAGAAAGTCCTATCATGTTATTTTGATTTAATCCATCCTCCAAAGCAATCATGTATGTGTGTACACACTTTATATATGTACTTACTAGTTTCAGAGGTGAAAGAAGCATTGCATTGGATTTCAGTCCTCAATGTGCAGGGATGTAATTAGAATTGTTTGGAGGTTTTAAAGGTATAGTGCCCTTCCACATAATGATAGTGGCAGAAATAGATCTACAAGCTATGTATGTGGGTTTCAAATAAAATATTGTTCTTTGATTAAATTCCTATTCCTTATTTATCTACTTTTATATTATTACACATCATTGTAATGTGTTTTTCCCCCCAGTGAGCTATTATTTTATTATTTTAAATATATTATGTTAATGATGCTGACTGGTAAATGTGATATTGAAATTTTTTTGTAATTCTCACAGCATCCGAGAGAGCTCCCTACTTTTGAAGATTAGATTAGTAAATGTACTTAAATGTTAGGTAAAATACCTGGATCTGCTGTCCAACTGGCAAACATTCAAAGTAAAGTTGAATTTTAATTATGGTACATTTATGCATTTTAGTAATACCATTTCACCATGATTTTTCAAGGTACTCAAAATTTAATTTTTACATACTGTGGTTATAAATCCTGATACAACAATTAATTAATTTTTTTATTATTTAGATATTGCCACTGATACATTTTAAAGACAGGATTTCGGTCACTTTGCAAGGGACAAATTCAAAGAAAATTAAACTAAAATTCTTTCTGTCTTTTGACTAAAATTTTTTTCAGGAGAAAAATTTAACAATTTATTTGAACATGCAGATCAGGTCTAATGAAGACTTTTTTTTTTTTTTTTTTTTGCAGATTTTCTATTAACTCTAGTCTCCTGGAGTTGGTATGCATCGCATGTGAAGTGAGTGAACCAGCTATTACTATTACCTCAGCCAAAAAGAGCTAGAAACTGGTGAATATTATTTTTTCTTTTTTTCTTACCTTTATAGTCATCTTTCATTTCACTTTTCTTTCTTAATGGTTTATGTAGTACCGATTCTTTACTGTCTAAGTCAGCAGAGAAACCTCTAAGTAAACAATTACTCTATCCCTACAAAATAGGCTAGCTATAAGAACATATACTTTTAGAAAAACTTGTATAAGTCTAACATATTTAAAAATTATCTAAAAGAACTTGTTGATCTCTAAATAAGATAAGGAATGAATATCAGCATTCTGGAAGAATATTTTTCTAGAGTGATTAAAAAGTTATATTTCTTCATGAGCCCATTTTTTTTTTATGTAAAAGAGAACATGCACAGTTGCATTATTGTCCTAAATCAAACTAAAGTTATATAAGCTTTGAGTAATTGATGTGCTGTTTTCATGGTGAGGATATTTTTTTCATGATAAATTTTAAAGCTATCCTTCACTTGGAAGAACTGAAAGCACTCGAGCATTTGGTCAGCCTCCGTTAATGATGGGAAAGATGGGGCCTTAAAGACCGTGACAAGAAACTCCTTATGTATGCTCATACTGATGCAGTACATTAAATATTACTAAGGCTCAGCGTAGGTGCATGGTCTGTGATCCATTTTGAGTTAAATTTTGTAACCACTGTGTCTAGATTCATTGTTTTGTCTGTGGATATCCAGTCGATCTAGCACCATTTCTTGAAAGGCTATGTTTGTCACATTGTATTCCTTTGTTCCTTTGTCCAAGATCACTTGGCTCCATTCATGTGAACCTTTAGTGATGTGATCACTAATCTACAGCCAGACATCTTGGAATGTGAAGTTAAGTGGGCCTTAGAAAGCATCACTATGAACAAAGCTAGTGGAGGTGATGTAATTCCAGTGGAGCTGTTTCAAATCCTGAAACATAATGCTGTGAAAGTGCTGCACTCAATATGCCAACAAATTTGGAAAACTCAGCAGTGGCCACAGGACTGGAAAAGGTCAGTTTTCATTCCAATCCTAAAGAAAGGCAATGTTAAACAATGATCAGACTACTGCACAATTGCACTCATCTCACCCACTAGTAAAGTAATGCTCAGAATTCTCCAAGCCAGACTTCAGCAATACATAAAATGTGAACTTCCACATGCTCAAGCTGGTTTTAGGAAACACAGAGGAACCAGAGATCAAATTGCCACATCCGCTGGATCATAGAAAAAGCAAGAGAGTTCCAGAAAAACATTTAATTCTGCTTTATTGACTATGCCAAAGCCTGTGGATCACAATAAACTGTGGAAAATTCTTCAAGAGATGGAAATACCAGACCACCTGACTTGCCTGTTGAGAAATCTGTTATCAGGTCAGGAAGCAACAGTTAGAACTGGACATGGAACAACAGACTGGTTCCATATAGGAAAAGGAGTATGTCAAGGCTGTGTACTGTCACTGTGCTTTAACTTATATGCAGAGTACATCATGAGAAATGCAGGGCTAGAAGAAGTATAAGCTGGAATCAACACTGGGCTGCAAAATCACTGCAGATGGTGATTGCCTCCATGAAATTAAAACATGCTTACTCCTTGGAAGGAAAGTTATGACCAACCTAGACAGCACATTAAAAAGCAGCGACATTACTTTGCCAACAAAGATACATCCATTCCAGGCCATTTCCAATGGTTATGTATGAATGTGAGAGTTGGACAGTGAAGAAAGTTGATCAGTGCCAAATTGATGCTTTTGAGCTGTGGTGTTGGAGAAGACTCTTGAGAGTCCCTTGAACTGCAAGGAGATCCAACTAGTCCAGCCCTGGGATTTCTTTGGAAGGAATGATGCTAAAGCTGAAACTCCAGTACTTTGGCCACCTGATGCGAAGAGTTGACTCATTGGAAAAGACTCTGATGCTGGGAGGGATTGGGGGTAGGAGAAGAAGGGGATGACTGAGATGGCTGGATGGCATCATTGATTTGAAGGACGTGAGTCTGAGTGAACTCCAAGAGATGGTGATGAACAGGCAGGCCTGGCTTGCTTTGATTCATGGGGTCACAAATAGTCGGACACGACTAAGTGACTGAACTGAACTTAGTACTGTGGTGATAAGATATGGGGAGATGGAAAGTAAATAAAGAGTCCTGTGATTAATTTCAGTCTTCTGGTGATCCTGTGTCCATGGACTGTGATCTTTAGCAGCGCATATAAGGTTTCTTTCCTACTTGGGACAGGATGGCTAAAGTAACCTGAAGTTGAATATTTGCCTTCTTGTAGACAGGTTAAGCTCTGATACAATATTTTTTTCTGAGAGTACATAATACTGTGGAGTATACAAAATGGTTACTTTTTTCCTCTCGCTGCCTAAAGCCAGAGGTTTTCTTCAGGTTTGATACTCATTGTAAGGATCAGATCAGGCTTTTGAGGGAAAACTCACATAAGCATGGAAGCTCCCAGGGGCCAGGTCTTTGTAGTTTTTATCTTATTGGCTTGTCTACAAAGAATGTCTAGTAACTTCTCAATTACAGTTTAAATTTTCCTACCCTTGCCATGGTTCCTCTGGAGGTTTCTGCTAATGGTTTTCAGCTCTGGTAAGTTATGATTCTCTGCAATCACCTCTGTCTCCTATTTTAAGTGCATTGGTTTGCTCTGTGACTTCATTTCTGTGCGAGATCTAAGACTAGTTCTTGATTTTTCAGTTTATACAATATTCAATGTATGTATAACTGAAAACCTTCAATGAATTAGCAACTTCTGCAAACCTGGTTTACTTTCTTCAAAAGAAATATTTCATTTGATTTTATATTTTCATTGAAGTATAGTTGATTTACAATGTTGTGTTATTTCTAGTGTCTAGCAAAGTGAATCAGTTAGTTCAGTTCAGTTCAGTCACTCAGTTGTGTCTGACTCTTTGTAACCCCATGAATTGCAGCACACCAGGCCTCCGTGTTCATTACCATCTCTCGAAGTTCACTCAGACTCACATCCATTGAGTCCGTGATGCCATCCATCCATCTCATCCTCAGTCGTCACCTTCTCCTCCTGCCCTCAATCCCTCCCAGCATCAGAGTCTTTTCCAGTGAGTCAACTCTTTGCATCAGATGGCCAGAGTACTGGAGTTTCAGCTTTAGCATCATTCCTTTCAAAGAAATCCCAGGGTTGATCTTCAGAATGGACTGGTTGGATCTCCTTGCAGTCCAAGGGACTCTCAAGAGTCTTCTCCAACACCACAGTTCAAAGGCATCAATTCTTCCGCGCTCAGCCTTCTTCACAGTCCAACTCTCACATCCATACATGACCACAGGAAAAACCATAGCTTTGATTAGATGGACTTTAGTAGGCAAAGTAATGTCTCTGCTTTTGAATATGCTATCTAGGTTGCTCATAACTTTTTCTTCCAAGGACTAAGCCTCTTCAAATTTTATGGCTGCAGTTACCATCTGCAGTGATTTTGCAGCCCCCAAAAATAAAGTCTGACACTGTTTCCACTGTTTCCCCATTTATTTGCCACGAAGTGATGGGACCAGATGCCATGATCTTTGTTTTCTGAATGTTGAGCTATTAGCCAACTTTTTCACTCTCCCCTTTCACTTTCATCAAGAGGCTTTTGAGTTCCTCTTAACCTTCTGCTATAAGGGTGGTGTCATCTGCATATCTGAGGTTATTGATATTTCTCCCAGCAGTCTTGATTCCAGTTTGTGTTTCTTCCAGTCTAGCATTTCTCATGATGTACTCTGCATATAAGTTAAATAAGCAAGGTGACAATATACAGCCTTGATGGACTCCTTTTCCTGTTTGGAATCAGTCTTGTTGTTCCATGTCCAGTTCTAACTGTTGCTTCCCGACCTGCATACAGATTTCTCAAGAGGCGAGTCAAGTGGTCTGGTATTCCCATCTCTTTCAGAATTGTCCAGTTTATTGTGATCCACACAGTCAAAGGCTTTGATATAGTCAATAAAGCAGAAATAGATGTTTTTCTGGAACTCTCTTGCTTTTTCCATGACCCAGCGAGTGTTGGCAATTTGATCTCTGGTTCCTTTGCCTTTTCTAAAACCAGCTTGAACATCAGGAAGTTCATGGTTCATGTATTGCTGAAGCCTGGCTTGGAGAATTTTGAGCATTACTTTACTAGCATGTGAGATGAGTGCAATTGTGCAGGGTTTGAGCATTGTTTGGCATTGCCTTTCTTTGGGATTGGAATGAAAACTGACCTTTTCCAGTCCTGTGGCCACTGCTGAGTTTCCCAAATTTGCTGGCATATTGAGTGCAGCACTTTCACAGCATTATGTTTCAGGATTTGAAACAGCTCCACTGGAATTCCATCACCTCCACTAGCTGTGTTCATAGTGATGCTTTCTAAGAGCCACTTGACTTCACATTCCAAGATGTCTGGCTCTAGGTTAGTGATCACACCATCGTGAAGATCTTTTTTGTACAGTTCTTTTGTGTATTCTTGCCACCTCTTCTTAATATCTTCTGCTTCTGTGTGCTCTATACCATTTCTGTCCTTTATCGAGCCCATCTTTGCATGAAACGTTCCCTTGGTATCTCTAATTTTCATGAAGAGATCTTTAGTCTTTCCCATTCTGTTCTTTTCCTCTATTTCTTTGCATTGATCACTGAAGACGGCTTTCTTATCTCTTCTTGCTGTTCTTTGGAACTCTGCATTCAGATGCTTATATCTTTCCTTTTCTCCTTTGCTTTTTCCCTCTCTTCTTTACCAGCTATTTGTAAGGCCTCCTGAGACAGCCATTTTGCTTTTTTGCATTTATTTTCCATGGGGATGGTCTTGATCCCTGTCTCCCATACAATGTCACGAACCTCATTCCATAGTTCATCAGGCACTCTATCTATCAGATCTAGGCCCTTAAATCTATTTTTAACTTCCACTGTATAATGATAAGGGATTTGATTTATGTCATACCTGAATGATCTAGCGATTTTCCCTACGTTCTTCAATTTCAGTCTGAATTTGGTAATAAGGAGTTCATGATCTGAGCCACAGTCAACTCCTGGTCTTGTTTTAATTGACTGTATAGAGCTTCTCCATCTTTGGCTGCATAGAATATAATCAATCTGATTTCGGTGTTGACCATCTGCTGATGTCCATGTGTAGAGTCTTCTCTTGCGTTGTTGGAAGAGGGTGTTTGCTATGACCAGTGCATTTTCTTGGCAAAACTCTATTAGTCTTTGCCCTGCTCCATTCCACGTTCCAAGGCCAAATTTGCCTGTTACTCCAGGTGTTTCTTGACTTCCTACTTTAGCATTCCAGTCCCCTAAAGTGAAAAAGACATCTTTTTTGCATGTTAGTTCTACAAGGTCTTGTAGGTCTTCATAGAACCGTTAAACTTCTTCAGCATTACTTGTTGGGGCATAGACTTGGATAACTGTGATATTGAATGGTTTGCCTTGGAAATGAACAGAGATCATTCTGTCATTTTTTAGACTGCATCCAAGTACTGCATTTCAGATTCTTTTGTTGACTATGATGGCTACTCCATTTCTTTTAATGGATTCCTGCCCACAGTAGTAGATATAATGGTTATTTGATTTTAATTTACCCATTCCAGTCCATTTTAGTTTGCTGATTCCTAGAATGTCGATGTTCACCCTCACCATCTCTTGTTTGACCACTTCCAATTTGCCTTGATTCATGGACCTGACATTCCAGGTTCCTATGCAATATTGTTTTATATTTATTTTCATATTTATGAAAATTTTCATATTTATTGTCATATTCTTTTCCATTATAGCTTTTACAAGGTATTGAATATAGTTCCCTGTTCTATCGGTAGGACCTTGTTGTTTATCTATTTTATATATATGTTAGTCTCTCAGTCATGTCCAACTCTTTGCGACCTCATGAACTATAGCCCATCAGATTCCTCTGTCCATGGGATTGTATCTGCTATTCCTGTACTCTTAATTTATCCCTCCCCCACTTTCTCCTTTGGAAACCATAAGTGTGTTTTCTGTATCTGTGAATCTGTTTCTGTTTTGTAAATAATTCCATTTGTATGCTATTTTCAATTCCATATATATGAGTAAGAAACACTCTATGATATTTGTCTTTCTCTGTCTGACTTCATTTAGTATGATTATCTCTAGGTCTATCCAAGTTGCTGCAAACGACATTATTGTGTTCCTTTTTATGGCTGAATAGTATTCCACCACATGTATGTATATATATATAATTATATTTATATACATCATTATATGTACATATATATGTGTATCAATCTGATCAGATTATCTGTTTATTCTTGATTCAGGTTTGAAGGGCTGTATATTTTTAGAAATGTGTACAGTTCTTCTAGGTTGTTCAGTTTGTCAACATATAATTGTTTGTATTATTTTCTTAATTCTTTTTGTAGTTTGTAGTATCAATTTAGATTGCACTGAAGTTACATGGCGTGCTGCAGTTCATGTGGTTGCAATGAGTAGGACACGACTGAGGACTGAACCGAACTGAAGTTACATTACAAAATCTCCCCTCTCCACCTATAGTCTCAACTGCTAGCTATGAATTCACATAGCAAATATATGACAGGGTTATTGTTATTTGTATATCCTTTCCAGCTTTTGAAAAGAATTTTAAGGTGTTATTATTTCGATATTATTATAGCACCTAATCTATAGTAATAAATGAGACACTTTACCTTTTGAGAAGTATAATGTACTTTATGAAGTTTTATTCAGTATATGATTGGTTATCATTGTGAGAATATTTAATTATTTCACTCCAGTAGTTACAAATGATGCATTTTGGTGCTGTGTTGCCATTCCCTTGCATTTGTTCTATTTTTTTTGTGTGTTTGTTTGGTTGTTTTTGAGGGGTATTTTGTCCCTATTGTATTATTTCTATATGCCTAATTCTGTTGAATTTTGTCCCTATTAATTTGGAATGCAAGCACTCATTTTAAAACCAGTTCTTTGCAAATACATTTTAGCATGTGTATACAGAGGACTTTTCCTTTGAAAAGCTACAAAGTAGCAGACAATGGGGTGAGGGTAGTTAGAGAACTGGGTTATTTTCAGCAAGAGTTGGGAAAGTTCCCTGAAGAGGATAGAGAACATCATCCCACTGGGTGTCCACTGAGTCTTTTCTGAGGGGGAGCTGTTGGCCAGCTAGGACAAGTTGTGCTCAGCCTTTCTAAAGCATTTATTGTGCAAGTTCTGTCATGTCATCTGGAGAAGCTGGCCCTGTTGTAATAAATAAGGATAGCCAGCATAGTCATTTTTTTAACCTTTAAATATTTTTAAATCTCCCAAAATAGCCATGAACTTTAGCAGCTAAAACGTGCTAGCAATACCCCTGGCCAAATGATTTTCATCATTCTTTTGTTTCCCTTCTGCTGCCCTCTAAAACAGAGGCATTTGTGAACAGGGAGAACAGAATGTCTCTCTGCAATTAATTTTTAAATGTCTGAGTCAGTCTTCAATGTCTTATTTCATAGCTGGCAGGACTTTATAAAGATTATAGTTTGTTACTTGTTTTCAGTAGTAGTGCAAAGATTTTTTTGTGTGAGTGCATCTGTTTGGTCAATTAAAGGGTTAACTCAATTCTAACAGAAATATCAAAAAAGCACTTGGAAAAATGGATAAATTTAGGCATGAAATATTACAAAATAATTATTTTATCACTTATATGTACATTTGCCCTACAATACTCTGTAACATTTACAGAATTAATGGAGCAACTACATTTAACAGCTGTCATTGATCCTGTTCCATAACTACATCTTAAATGCTGGAATTTTATTTACCTGTAAACAGAACCTGTACCATTTCTTCATAGAACAATTTACCATAATTTCTGTGAGACTGAATACATTACTGTTTCTTTCTACAGCTTTTTTTCCCATAAGTCATGGATTAGATTACTTGAGAATTATTGGATCTGATCTTTACAAACTAATATTTTGCTTAATAAGTCACAGGATGCTTCATTAAGAATGGTTTAGGTAAGTAGGAAAATAAATTTCCTTAAACATCAAGATAAATGGAATTAGGCAAACCAGTACACCATCCTAAAGGACACTGGATCTCTTCATTTCCATATTCCATGTATCTTAACATTTGCTTTCATCTTCATGACTTAAAAATAACTGCTAATACTCAGTGAACCTTATCTAAATTCCAGGCAATAAAAAGAATGAGGAAGCTGAGGAAAGAGTCAGGTATAGGTAACTTCATGTGCCATGAGTTTGCATCATTTTTTTTAAAAATTCTTACTTCTGTATGAAATTCTAAGTAAAAGTGCCCCTGCTGCCCCAATCACAAGAAAAACCTTGATAGTCTACAAAATCATAAATTCCATAACTTCTTCTGATATTCTGTTCTATATACTTATTAACAATGCCAAGTTTTATTAAATGAATGAATGAATGTTTGAATGATCCTGTCATGGGAGTGTAGAAGGTTGTTACTGAAGGAGGAAGCAGACAGAACAGGCTCCATCTTGAAAGCAGGACTCCATCTTGGGCCGGACTGTGGACTTTGAGCTGTATGCCCAGTATCTGTTTCAACATACCAATTGGAAAACCAGACCCCCTAGATGAGGAGCCCCAGACTCATACCTAGACACCATCACCTAAAAGAATGCCCTAATTATCTGTGTAACCAACAGAATCATAAATTCTATCATGCTTATTGGGGTATGACCACAGCCTGTTGATAACTGTCCACTGTTAACTACCTAGGCTTAAGGCATATGAATCATGGGTTAACTTCGACTGCATCTTTCTTTTCCTTTGTTCAGACTAGTTTCAGGGAATTTGGGGAGGTGGGTTTGGGCACATACACTTAGGGTATATAAGGTTTTCATAAAAACTGGTCAGGGTCCTTGGCTAACAGGAGATTCTGCCTTAGGCATGCCAATGTAATAAACTGCACTCCATTATCTGCATTGTCCTTCTGAGTGAATTTGTTTCCTGGAACGTGTGGCTACAACATTACAATAAGTAAGAGTTTTCTTGGTAGAGTAGACATCTCTCTCAGTGGAGATGTCTTATTATTTCAAAAATACTGTCAGGATTAACAGTGCCTTCATTTACTAATGGTAAAGTTAGAGTGAGTACACTGTAAATTTCTCATTTACATAGAGAGAAATATGTATGTGAGAGAAAAGAGAATAGAGTATGTGACTCTCCCAAAATAATGTATCAAAATATTTGATTAATTAAAAACAGTTAGTGTTAGTGTTAGTGTTTGTTAGTGTTAGTCGCTCAGTCGTGTCCGACTCTTTGCGACCCCATGGACTGCAGTCCACCAGGCTCCTCTGTCCATGATCCTCCAGGCAAGAATACTGGAGTGGGTTGCCATTTCCTTCTCCAGGGGATCTTCCCAACCCAGGGATCCAACCTGGGTCTCCTGCACTGTAGGCAGATTCTTTACTGACTAAGCTACTAGGGAAGCCATGAATCAAATTGTCCTTTCTAAACTGATAATTTGTAACTAAGTAAAATACAACCTGAGATGAGAAAGATAGTATCAGCTACTAAATGAAAGTTCTGGGCTTCTTTGTTTGTAAATACTTGTTAATTAATAACATTTGGTAAGTTATTTACATACACTGAGCTTTAGATTTCTCATCTAAACTAGAAGATCGCAGATTGTTGAAGGATTAATAAATGCCTTCATTCATTTGAAATATTATTGAGTATCATCTAATGTTAAAATGGGCTTCTTTCATAGCTCAGTTGGTAAAGAATCTTCCTGCAATGTAGGAGACTCCGGTTCAATTCCTGGGTGTAGAAGATCCACTGGAGAAGGGATAGGCTACCCACTCCAGTATTCTTGAGCTTCCCTGTGGCTCAGTTGGTAAAGAATCCACCTACAATGTAGGAGACCTGGATTTGATCCCTTTGTTGGGAAAATCTCCTGGAGAAGGGAAAGGATACCCACTCCAGTATTCTGGCCTGGAGAATTTCAGGGACTCTATAGGCCATAGGGTTGCAAAGAGTCTGACATGACTGATTCTCTTTCACTTTCACTTTCAAATAGGTGTTAAATTATCAAATAGGTGTCAGTGAAATACTTAGAATACAGGCAGTGAACAAAAAGTTGTCTTCAAGTACCACAACTTCATGTGACTTCATTTATATATATAAAAAAGAAATTATCATTTCCAATCTGAAGTAGTATATTTGTTAAAAAATCTGTATACCCATACTTCTTGAAATTTTAATGAGAATGACACAAGGACAAATTATAATTTATTTTACTAACTGAAATTCCAAGTGCCTGCAGGTAAAATATGTAATATGTCATAAAATTTTTAGTTTGCATATTTAAAAAAAGAAAAATGCAGAATGCATAATGTAAGCAAAATAAAAGGCTTTCAGGTCCTGTAATGCACTGTGGAGTCCAAGTGTAATTTCCTTATTGACATTATAATAAATTTAGCTTAGAAATTTGAAATAAGCATCTGTTGCCTCCACTCACAAATGTGTTCAACAATTCATGCTTCAAATGCTTATCATATTTTTAAGTGAGAGTAATTTATAACCCAATTACAGTGCATCTTTTAGTCTGTTTGAATGTGATACTGAGGGAAAAGTTTATTAATAAACTGTGGTTTGTGGGAAAATGATTGAAATGTGATAAGAAAATGTTTAATAATAAAGACTTTTAGTTTGATTGAGCAGTGAAAAAGCAGGAGTCACTCAGTCGTGTCTGACTTTTTGCGACCCCATAGACTATAGCCTGCTCGGTTCATCTGACCACAGAATTCTCCAGGCAAGAACACTGAAGTGGGTAGCCATTCCCCTCTCCGGGGAATTTTCCTGGCCCAAGAATCAAACCCAAGTCTCCTGCACTACAGATAGATTATTTACCTCTGAGCCACCAATCTTCAGAGGGAGAGGGAGAGGGTGGGAAGATCTGGGAGAAGGACAATGAAACATGTATACAATCATATGGGAGATGAAGCACCAGTCTATGTTCAATACAGGATATAGGATGCTTGGGGCCGGTGTATGGGATGAACCGGGGGGATGGGCAAGGAAGGGAGGTGGGAGGGGGCTTTAACATGGGGAGATCGTCCACACCTGTGGCTGATTCATGTCAATGTATGGCAGAACCAATGCAGTGCTGTGAAATGGATAAGCATTAAACAAAAAATAAAAATTTAATTAAAAAAAAAAATAAAAATTAAATTGACTATAAAAAAAAAAAAATGTGCTAAAGGGGCATCAACATTGCTAGGGGAGAGGGAAGAAGTTGGAACAGTGCTAGCTGCTGGAATAAGGGAGAAGAAAGCTGCTGCTGTAGAGGAAGATGTGGCCCAAAAAGGAGTCATTCTTTCCATCACATTGAGAGGCTGAGGTCACTGCAGTTCTAGGTGGGCAGAGGGTAGGAATTAAATGTGGGGCTGAAAACACCATTACTCTCAAGTTTTCCTAGAGAGGACTTCACTTTCCACCCATTCTCCATGCAAAATCTCTACAGACAAGAAGACACATTAACAGAGGTAAAAATTTGCTTCTCTGAAGAGACTGGAAAGCTCTAGGCAAATTTTCCAATACTTCTCAATTTTAGGTGTTTCTAAATACACTTATATTTAGGTATGTTTCCAAGTTAAGTCTCACTCCTCCATGATGAATCTAAAGTAAAGTTTGTCAGTTCCAAAGCCCCACTGACAAGCACAAAGCATTGAAATACCTTTTATTTTCTTGCTGATGGTGGTAAATCTTTTAAAATTAATTGAAAATAATAGTAGCTAAATTTACAATGTGATAAATGGGTGAAAGAAAAATTGAACCCCCCTAAAGACAATATAATTCTGTGAACAAAAAGATGCTTAAATGTGCAGGAAAAACTTAGCTGCATTTGTACACGATACACAACTGTTCTAATATTTCAGAGAGAATCAAGAATATAGTACAATTGTGGAAAAAAATCTACTTAATGTAAAAAAGTAGCGTAAACATGGAAAAAATTATTTTTAAAATTACTATACATTTAAAATAATAATAATATAATTAATTAAAAGGTATCCTATAGGACAGAGAACGGAGGCAAATAGCAAAATATATAAAATCCTAAAGTAAACAATAAGAAAGATGAGCGGGAGAAAGGAAAAATAGGGGAAAAAATGAGTCCTTAAGCAAATCAAGGGCCTCATACAATACAAAAACAAAGATAACTTTGAATTATTTAGATCCTCTTAGTCTTGTGTTTACAGCACCAAGCATAGCATTCATCTGATAGGTATTCACGTAGGTAATGGACATACATTTAGTTTTACAGTCAGTTCAGTTCAGTTCAGTCGCTTAGTTGTGTCCAACTCTTTGCGACCCCATGAATCGCAGGCACGCCAGGCCTCCCTGTCTATTACCAACTCCCGGAGTTCACTCAGCCTCATCCATCAAGTCAATGATGCCATCCAGCCATCTCATCCTCTGTCATCCCCTTCTCCTCCTGCCCCCAATCCCTCCCAGCATCAGAGTCTTTGCCAATGAGTCAACTCTTCGAATGAGGTGGCCAAAGTACTGGAGTTTCAGCTTTAGTATTATTCCTTCCAAAGAAATCCCAGGGTTGATCTCCTTCAGAATAGACTGGTTAGATGTCCTTGCAGTCCAAGGGACTCTCAAGAGTCTTCTCCAACACCACAGTTCAAAAGCATCAATTCTTCTGTGTTCAGCCTTCTTCACAGACCAACTCTCACATCCATACATGACCACAGGAAAAACCATAGTCTTGATTAGACGGAACTTAGTCGGCAAAGTAATGTCTCTGCTTTTGAATATGCTATCTAGGTTGGTCATAACTTTTCTTTCAAGGAGTAAGCATCTTCTAATTTCATGGCTGCAGTCACCATCTGCAGTGATTTTGGAGCCTAGAAGAATAAAGTCTGACACTGGTTTTGCTGTTTCCCCATCTATTTGCCATGAAGTGATGGGACCAGATGCCATGATCTTTGCTTTCTGAATGTTGAGCTTTAAGCCAACTTTTTCACAGTACATTAATGCTATTTACTCATAGAATATTAAAATATAATATGAAAGCTGCAAAGCAACACTGCTTAGTTAGTTTTGTGCCCTTAGTATTATATGGTTCTTTTTATGTAATGTGATTTAATTTTCAGAGTCAATATTTGTTTGCACTTCTTATTTAATATCTGGACATCTACAGTTGAACAAAATGCAGCAAATTCTGTCTCTCACAGCATTGGAATTGTATAGATAAACTTGTAGCATAGTTCTCATTATTGTCAGTTTACCCACTAGGACCCTGTGCTTCATGATTGGTTTGGGCACCTTTGTAACCAGACATCAGCAGAAGTGTATTTCCTTTTGAGCATCAAATGAAATTTTCTGCAATCTTATGCCATGTTCGATAAGAAAGAGGCAGATGTGTTTTATAATTCAGATCTGTCTGTCAGCCACTGCTTCTGCTACATTGGTCAAAGAACTGCTCACCACCAGCCTTTGGTTTCTGTACAGATTCCAGATCATAACGAGCTCAAACACCGACATGCTGGTCACGGCTGCCAGCCCTTTTCTGTAATTTTTATAAAAGAACAAATAAAACAAGTGTTACAACAATGACAACAAAATTAAAGAAATACAAATAACTATAACTGAATAATGAAGACAATTACAGCTAAGTAAAAGTAAGCTCTTTTTGATAATGTGAGCTCTTACTTCTTCCTTACTTTCAATACTCTTCTGCTTTCTCATTCACGTTCTGCCTTCACATTCACAGATATGTCAAGGGCAGGGCATTTTAGTATTTGCTGTATCCTGCCAAACATTCCCCTAGGGCCTCTACTGAATCTGAGGCAACTGTTTTCATAAACAGTTTTGCATCCATACGAACATCAGCTTGCAATGTATCAAATATCTAGTAAGTGGTGAAACCAGTATGCAAATGCCTCAAAAGAATGTACACTTTTCACTGTATTTGCTGCCTCAATTATATGAATATAGCAATAAGTTATTAATAGAACATAGCGAAATGACTTTTGAGAGTATGACTGTAAGGCAGAAACAATATAGCATTTAAGCATTCTGCCTATGGAAACAGCTAAAGTACATAGGGGTTACCGTGGGACGGGGAATATGATAAAAGATGTACTCACTGTTTCCTGACCTTCCTAAAATATCCTTAAGAATATGTACATATTGTCGCCCTCAAGTACCAATAGATAAAGGATTGGCCCACGGTGATAAATATGGTAAACTGGATAGCATCATCTCAACCAAGTCTGTCTAATTCCAGAGTTTATTATAGTAACTATTATTCTACACTATTGGCACATTATGCAAAATGTTCAATGGCATTGCAGATTTTACAGAAGTGGATAATAGGGGGCTGAGAATCAAATAACTTTCCCAGGGTGATAAAACTGGTAATGATGAGATACCTAAACATAATCTTTTTCCTGTGACTCTAAATTCTTGCTCATTGCACCACTCCATGCTACTGTTTAAATCAGTGCCATTTCAGCTTTTAGCAGCCAGGATTCATCACATCTACACGTTCTAATTAGATTTAGTCAGCCTTGTTTCTCTGGCTGAGACCATTGTAGTGTGAAGACAAAACCTCCAGTGATCTGTAAATGACATTAAGTTAGGCTAATAATGTAGCCCAAGTATGCTATTTTTAAATTTGTCCTCTTTTAACTTTAAAACATGAACTATCAAATGCTATTATGTTAAGTTTGAAAATAATAATCTTTCAATGTTGCACAATGACATTATTTTATTTGATGAATGTAATTTTATAATAAAGGAAATTCTTTCTTAAATTTAAGGAAACTTTTTCATAGTTTAACTTCATATTCCATTTCTTCTTGTTCTGTTTTTTATTTCTTTATATTAATAATACATTTTGCCTTTCAACAAGCTTATTTTTTGAAGACAGCATATGTAATGTGCTAGTGTATAATACCATTAGTAATAGTTTCTGATTTCTAGTTGTTTCTTAGATTTCATTTCTTATCATAAATAGTAACATTTGACATCTTAAATGTTACATTGTTAATAATTTCATTGACGTTATATCAGTCTAACATAGTTGTCAGACTCGTGCAATAAGCAATGAATTAGCTTTTTAAAAAAATATTTTTACATGTTACAGTATATCTTATAATTGATTTTAATATATAAGTAAGCATTAATTTGAACTTCCCAGATAGGGCAGTGGTAAAGAATCCATCTGCCAATGCAGGAAAGGCAGGAGATATGGATGGGTCCCTGGGTTTGGAAGACCCTCTGGAGTGGGAAATGGCAACCCATTCCAGTGTCTTTGCCTGAAAAATTCCTTGGACAGAGGAACCTGGAAGGCTACAGTCCATGGGATTGCAAAGAGTGGGACACAACCGAACA
>SJYC01097980.1:0-35212 GCA_006408675.1 Madoqua kirkii
CCTTTTTCATCGTAAGAAATTACAATTATTTTCATATCTAAAATTATTAATTAGTATATTTTTATTCTTATAAAATTTTGTATGGATATAAATTATTTTTTTGCTTATAATAAATTTTGTAGATGTTTTCTGTGCTAGTAGTAATAAATTGAGTGACGGTGCAAAGGAGTTTGAATGGTTTACTTATTTTCTGAGAGTTTTCTGTTCTGGTGTCACAGCACTTTACTGTGCTTTGCACCACTATACTTTACTGTGAACCATTCATCTTTAATAAATGATAATTTCCTGTGGATAGGTGGTCACCAGGAGTTGGTCATTGTGCCTTCTGCTTCTGATTCAGTTATACCTTCTTGTTTTCACAGGTTTATGAACTTGAACAGCGTGGTTATTTCTCCCCTCTCACCACAGATCCTTCTTTTTCCTCCTGTTTATTTAGATGTGCTTTCAACATTGCTCCTCTGGAACTGTACACTCTTCAGTTCAGGCCTTTTCCTTTGATGCACGCATCTCACTCATTCAGAGTATTCATTACCCAGGGCAAGAAACTACCTCTGGGGCAGTTTTATTCCACCACTGTTAGGGTTCCTTTACACATCTTTCTCTCTTCACAATATTTTCTAATTTACGGCTTCTCAAAAAAATGTGTTCCATTTCTGTGTCTGCTATTTTCAAGTGTTGATTTTCCCAATTTTATGTAAAATAAGTCTTGTATAGTGTCCTCTGCTTATTGGCTATCATTTAGGATGTGTGAAAAATTTCTAATGTAAGGTTGTTAACATTATGCATATACCAGTAAGTCTCAAGACAGTGTTTCTTAAATAATTGAAAGTCAATGGAATTATAAAAAGGCTTCCCTGGTGGCTAGGATGGTAAAGAATGTGCATTCAATGCAGGAGACCAGAGTTTGATCCCTGGGTCAGAAAGATCCCCTCAAGAAGCGAATGGCCACTCACTCCAGTGTTCTTAATTGGAAAATTCCATGGACAGAGGAAAATTGAAATATATGACCCTCTCCTAATATTTTAATAAATTGATCCATGTAATAAAGAACACTTTGATAAAAACTAAGAAGAAATAAAAAGACATATTTCTCCTGGAAGTAAAGATAAAAACTTAGATTTTTGTAAGTAAAGTCTTAGTAGTTATTGAAGGAAACAGATTTCATGTGAGGTTAATTAGATTATAGCCCATCTGAAAGCACTGAAGAAGAAAGTATGCCTCATCTTTCATGATTTATTTATGTACTCAATACTAAAGGAAATCACTGCTTTCCCCTTTTAGGATATATCTTTAAATTAAATAACACATAGCAAAGGTTATCATAAATTTAGTTACTTGGAGTTAACAGTTCTAACACATATTATACACTTGCCTCCTGAATTAGAAAGATACACATTTTACATTATAGATACATCAGTATAGGGGGTGTTTTTATGATTACCCTTCTTTTTCTCCTATTCTTTTCTCTTTTTTCTCCAAATTCTTTATTTGTCTTATCACATATGCATGTCTCCTGTTGAAAACACAAAATTACTTTAGAAAAAAGATTTTGCATCATATGAGACTGCCGTTAAAGACATTCTCATAACCTTTGCTTATGTACTTATCCTGTCTGAAAGGAAAAAAAAATAAGTTCAGTTAATATAAAGAAACCTGGAAAATATAAGCTAATGAGCATGACTCTTATGTGCACATGCCGATTACGTGCTTAACTCACACTTCAAAGTGCATATAAGGAACATGATTTCAGGAAGCTTACTCTTTAGGTGTTTTATTCTATAAGACTTAGCAAGATCTATAGTAATAAAGCATCTGTCTTTCCCTGCTTGAATGGAAGCAAGAAATTGAGAAACACTGGGAAACTATTCACTGAAATTCATTATATTTCAAACAATAGTCTGAATTTTTTTTGTTAAGTTTCAGAGATGTTTTCATTTCATAACAATGTGCTTTGGTTGGGCAGTCATTGCAAGAGAAATTTATTTGTTTATATTTCAGTTTATCAGAATACACTTAACAAGCATTGATTGAGTGAGTGAAAAACCACAGGACCAGGGGTCAAGAGTATGTGCATTTGTTGATGAGAGTATAAGGGGTTTATAAATAAGTTGAGGAAAACAAAATATCTTTTCTTTTCATGGGGAAAAAAAGACAAAGCAGAAGACAAGTTTACTAGAATGAGGAGTTTTACCAGTGTTTGCCTAGATTGGCTAATTTCTACATCAACATTCCATTATTTTTTTGGAAAATTACTATTTAGAAATGTTTTTCTAAGCAGTGAGCATGTTTATACAATAGATTATAGCAGTATTGAAAACTTCAATTCTTCTAAAGAAATATTAATTAAAGCCCTGATCCCATAAAATTTCCATATCACTGAATTAAAGAATCAAAACAAACAACAATGAAGCAAGACATGAAAAAGGCAATGCTTTGCCCAAACAGTTATGAAGAAACTATTTTCCACACAGTTTAGTGATGCATATGCAAATTTGAAATGCCACCAAAAATTTTGTTACATTTGAATAAAATATATTTTTATTATTTAAGTCAATTATTATGCTCTTGTTTATATCATTATCAGCATCTGTCAAGAAACAATACTTACAAATATATACAAATATAAAAATCTATAAGTATAAAAATATGTTTGCTGTCCTAGGAAATGGAAATATTTCAATTATTTAATGTGCCCCCAATATTACATGCTGAAGACACTTAAAAATAGTTTTTAATACAAATCCTGTCATATGAAATACATAAGTTGACAGGAAAATATGGGAACTCTACCAAGTGCTAACATGGAAAGCTTTAAGAGCATTGTTTATAAAATTTCTGTATTTTCTGTATTTCAGAAGTGTGGTTATATTACATATGAGGTTAAAATATTGTTTTTTTAACTCTGGGAGCAGAACCTTGGATGCATTCAACATTCTGCCATTAAATCACTGTATAGTTTTGTTGTGAACTTTACATTTCCTTGTGAACATGTTTCCCTTTGAACATCCTTGTGAGTACATTGTGCCACCATATAATTTTTCTTATGAACCTCTTATATGTGGTTCTTTTGCAGATTAGATGACATTACTGGCCATTTTCAGTTGGTTCTTTATTTCTCTAAATGATTTAAACATTGCAGTTATATAATTTCAGTGTCAGAATTTCTTGGGAGTATGATTCAGCTTTTTAGTTTTTCACCCTTAGCAACTTTTTTCTGTAGTCATTTTATAGTGTGTGTGTGTGTGTGTGTGTGTGTGTGTGTGTGTGTGTGTGTGTATGCGTGCATGCATACGCACATCTTGACCTCATGTTTAAGTTATCTGAATGTTTAAAATACTGAGGGACCTGGACTTTTTGCTTTACTTCTACAAGTCACAACTTGCTATCAACAAAGAATAATTTGTTTAATTAATAATTTGCTGCTAGAAAATATAATTGCTTTGCCATCTCCTTCTCCAGGGAATCTTCCCAACCCAGGGATAGAACCCAAGTCTCTGACATTGTAGGAAGATTATTTACTCTCTGAGCCACCAGGGAAGCTCAGAATGCCAGGAGAGTCTTATTTTCCTATATTTCCTTCCTTTCTTCTTCTGTAAAATATTTAGCTGCTTCTTGTTCCTGTGGTTGATTTTTTTTTTTCACTGACACATGTTTCCTGTGAAGCTATATCTGTAGTCAGAGGACCTATGCCCCAGTGCACACATTGAGCGAGTTCACACCTTGCCGCCTGAATCCTGACCGGCTTTTCACATTAAGGCTCTATGTTCTTGGTATCACCATACACCCTTGACATATCGTGGGTTTCAGTTCAGGCTTATCGCTGGAATTATGCTTCCTCTTGCTCTTTTAGCACTAGACTTATCTTATGTATCTGCGGACATAAATTGATTTTATTTATGTTCATTATCCTGCCATTCAAAAACTTTATTTCCCATGAAGATTTTAAGAATTTATAATTCACCATTTTGTAGGAACAGGAGGGCACAAGTTTCAGCTTATGTATAACTTCTGTATTTCTTGATTTTCTCAAAGAAATATATTACTTTAATATTCTGAAAAAGTAATTATCTGCTAAGCACTAATTATAGAATAAAATGCAAGTTTTCTAATGTGGAAGGTAGACTTTTTTTCTTATTATTTATTAAGACTATTTTTAATCAAAGTTTTAAATTGATGGAAAAATTGAGGGGAAAGTACAGAGATTTCTTTTCTTGCCCTCCCGTATCAGTTAAGCTCTGAGAATAGCCCAGGACATTAGACTCTGGTTAACTAGTTTCACTGTTTAAAGCAGGTCCGGTTAAGAACAGAGTGCTGTGGAGACTGTCACCTTGATTCCTTTTCTCTCCTCCCTGCCAGAAGCAAGATGAGATTTTTATATTTACTGCAGGCATCTGGTTGAGCTCCTGGAGGTAAATGTGGGTTTCTCTCTAAGATTGGGGTACCCTGCAGTTTTAACTCTCAGAGATAATCTCACTGAGCATCTGGCAATTTGTCAAATACAGTTCCCATTTTCTTCCTTGGCATTGGTTGCCACAGCAGTTTTCACTCATAAGTCTCTGCTGTGGTAAAATGTGACTTCCTTTATTGTCATGTCTCTTCAATCTTGGGGCAGTGCTTTGTCTTGTCTCCTCCCATATAAGACTTTAAGAATTATAGCTTATAGCTCATTATTGCTTCTTATCTCCCTCTCCTTGAATGCTCCCCTTTCTCCTTACATTCTAAACCTCAATAATATTAGACTATATATTTTTAAAATGCCTAGAGTACTCAGAGAAGGCAATGGCAACCCACTCTTCATAAGTCTCTGCTGTGGTAAAATGTGACTTCCTTTATTGTCATGTCTCTTCAATCTTGGGGCAGTGCTTTGTCTTGTCTCCTCCCATATAAGACTTTAAGAATTATAGCTTATAGCTCATTATTGCTTCTTATCTCCCTCTCCTTGAATGCTCCCCTTTCTCCTTACATTCTAAACCTCAATAATATTAGACTATATATTTTTAAAATGCCTAGAGTACTCAGAGAAGGCAATGGCAACTCACTCCAGTACTATTGCCTGGAAAATCCCATGGACCGAGGAGCCTGGTAGGCTGCATTCCATGAGGTCACTAAGAGTCGAACAGGACTGAGCAACTTCACTTTCACTTTTCATTTTCATGCATTGGAGAAGGGAATGGCAACCCACTCCAGTGTTCTTCCCTGGAGAATCCCAGGGACCGGGGAGCCCAGTGGGCTGCCATCTATGGGGCTGCACAGAGTCGGACACGACTGAAGCGACTTAGCAGCAGCAAAGTACTCATAATTCAGCTTAAAAATAACTCCTTTGTGATACACTTCATGAACTGTTTAGATACTTAGATACTTTGGTTATTTATTTATTTAATTTCATTTGAAAGAACACAAGAGCTCTTATTTATTGCATTATGCATTTACCTAGTTATTAAAATAGTGTCTTCTTATCTGTGTATATGTATGTACAATTCTATGTATTTTTCTGTTTAATAAGTTATGCTTATGGAATGATCACAAACACCAAACCAAAAGAATGAGGTCGTGGAATGAGCAGCAACTAAAGATGATTTGTTAGTGCAGTCACTTGGAGATGTGCCAGAGTCACACATAAGGGAGAAGTAACAAATAGTAATTCTTTGTTGTTGTTGTTATTTTATTCATAGTTAATCCCTAGGTATTTTTTGAGAAGAAAACTTGGCCTAATACCAACTCCTAAAAGGAATGTATTGTAAACAAAGTAAAATGAACAGTGCTGCTCATCACCGAGTGCTACAAGGATTTAGCCATTAGGCTATTATTGCATTTGCTGAAGGACACTGTACACCGAGAGGAATTCAAGATGTGGCATTCTCTGCATAGGGTAAACAGGCCCTATGGGGAGTTAGATGCATATCTTGGAAAGAATTTTAATGAACCCAGATTTTTGCATCTTCCCATACATAGAAAAGCACTGAAATCATTATCTTGAGATATCTGTTCATTGAAAATAGCAGTGCTATTTTTTACCGAGATGCATGCTTGACTGCATGTATTCCCTAGCCAAAAAAATCACAGATAAACTGGCTTCTCTCCTACCGATTCAGACTAGTTTTCTCAGAGCTACTGAGAGGCTGTCTCCTGGGGATTTCATACTCAGTAAGACCCTAAATAAAACTTAAACTCACAACACTTGCGCTGTGCATTTTTCTTTAAGTCAGCAGTATCATATGGATCCTACTCTCAGGGTCATTGCATCTGATAATGCACAGTATCTTCAACTTTAAAGCTGAAGCTATTTTTTTTTTGAATGTGTAACATTCAAAAAAAATTTAAAAAGAGCTTCTTATGTCAGACCATGATAGGTTTGCATTTATTTTTTTAAGAGTTTGAAAACTTTCTTTAGTAAAAGTGCATGCCCTTGATAATCAAAATTAAAACATGGAGAAGAAAACTTAAAACCTACAACAATGAATTTTTAGCATGTTCTACTGACTACCAAATATAATTTTGAAAAATGAGCTTTTGGCAGGAACTTAAAAGCAGTTGGCTCAGCATCATGTCCCCTGGCAAATGAGACATACATGTTTCTAGTCCAAACATAAAGATGGAAAAGCTGTCATTCTATTTTTTGAATTAAACAAATTCATTTTATTTCACTTCAGAAAGCCAACCATACAATAGAGTTTCTCTATAAAAGTAGCTTATACTGAGGACAAATTTTATTACATCAAGTACAGATGTCTAAAATAAATTGTCCCCAGAGTTTTATACCACAAATCATGAGAAATATTTTCGATTAGGAAAATTATATTATCAATTGTCAGTTGATATTATCAATTAATTTTTTAGTCATGCAGGACAATTATTATGAATTCTAATTTTTATGTGGTTGTGTATGTACATATATGTTTTTGAGAAAGTCGCATACCCATTTTAAAAATAGACTACAGAGTAACTAAGTTAGACTTGCACACTGAGTTATTTGTTAGTATTTCTGTAATTCTAAATAAGTGTTGTTTTACATAAGAGCACCAACCTGAGGAATATGTCAAGGTATTAACTGCTAAGAGAAGCTGTGGCTGGTAAGTGGTTTAATTACTCTTATATTGATAGTTTGTCTAAAGTTACAAAACATTTATGTATCCTGTTAAGTGTTATGCAATTTGTGAAGTAAAATTTCCCCTAGAACTTTTGATGTATTCTATTATTTTCTGAGTTTCATCTTCTTTAATTCTTTATTTTTACTATTGTTGTTGTTAAGTTTTATCCCCCTTAACTATTATTGACTTACTCTTATTTACTAATTTCAAATTGAGGACTTTTTTTCTTTCTCCTTGATCAAAACCTCAAAATCCACAAGTTGCTCTTCTGATTATAGGAGACCTCAGATTAACTTTAAAATAACTGAAGATTTTTAATTGAAGTAAAACTTCACTTTTACAGAAATAAAACTGGTTTTCACTGGAGTGTTTTAACAAACGTGTGCTACCTCTTGCTTGAAAGGGCTTGTATCCCTCTTGCCCTCATTTTCTCATGATAGAAACTGCAAGATCTGCAGGGAGTCTTTCCTCACCCCAAACGGAAGGTTGTTAGTTACCCAGTTGTGAAACCATGAAACAGGTCCAAATGCATAACAATAAATAGATAGCAAACTTTTAATGCTTTATGTTGTAACACAAAAGCTGATATACACAGAGCCTCACTGGTGTCTAATATTGGGAGATAACAGATGTGTTGAGCATTTAGCCTTCTGGGATGTAGGAATAATTGATGAAGAGCAGTTGAATGACGATTAAAATGTTCTTCTGTGAATTCTTTTTTAAAAAAGTTAAGTATACTGTGTTTCCTTTTTTCTTTCATCATTACCAGCATAGGTGAATTTTTATATGTTAACAGCATTTATGTTAACCTATACTTTCAGATATCTTCATTTAAGGAGGCTGGATGATTAAAACTACTGCTAGTGTCAGTGTTCTTTTTATTAAGAAAATATGTTGATTATTCAACCTCTGAAAAATCAAAAAACAATTTCCTTCATGATTTGAGCTATCAATTGAGCTTTTCTAGGGCAGTAAGCCTCTGAAAATAATTTTGCAATCTAGAATAATTTAGGAGTGGTAAAAATTGTCAAAAGCAACAAAAAGCTCAATTCCTATTGTTGACACTATTTTATAAAGGGGCAGTGGAAATTTTGCCTTACAAAATCATAGTCTCAAGGAGAAAAGTAATATTTGCTAGGTTCAAGTATGGAAAGATTCATATAGCATTTCTCAGTAAAATTTTAAAATTTGGTGACTCTAATCTGAATAGTATATCTAATTATCACTTTTAGTTCAGTCGCTCAGTCATGTCCAGTTTTTTGTGACCCCATGGACTGCAGCATGCCAGGCTTTACTGTCCATCACCAACTCCCAGAACTTACTTACACTCATGTCCATCGAGTTGGTGATGCAGTCCAACCATTTCATCCTCTGTTGTCCCCTTCTCTTCCTACCCTCAATCTTTCCAAGCATCAGGATCTTTTCCAATGAGTCAGTTATTCACATTAGATGGCCAGAGTATTAGAGTTTCAGCTTCAGCATCAGTCCTTCCAATGAATATCATCTTTAAGTGGTAATTATAAAATATATCATCTTTTAAATGGTAATTTAAAAATCACTTAAAATATCTCTGCAAAAGCCTATTGATAACTACTGAGCAGAGAATTCCCAAATGTAAGTTAATGGGGAAAACTCTTTTGGGCTTCATCAAGAAATTCATGAACATTTCATTAATTGCTGTAAGGATTCACAATGTGATCAAGATCAAAGTGCTTAAGAAAGCTTAAAAGTCCTCTGCAGTTGATTGGTACAAGCACTTCAGTATAGAAACTAATACATTTGCATTGTTCTAATACTTTTTTTAATAAAATAAATCAAAACTTATGTCAATTATCCTTGTTTAGATAACTATGAAACTTTTAAATAAATAGGTGCACTGCTGTCTTCCTGCTTTACAAAGTCACTTCATTAGAGTAATATTGATTATAGCTTTATTTTTACATCACTTGAAAAATAGATATCTTCAAGAGAATATACTTTTGCTTCATGTCATTTATCTAAAATCCTTATTACTTTCTTATTGGTGTTTGATATATTCTTAATTCATATCTTGTACTAAAAGGAAAAAGCAAAAATTTTTCTGGCCAATAATATTAAGGTTTTATATAAATAAATTATATTGTGTTTCTCATATTTCCAAATACCTTGTCTTCTCCAGTGGCTCAGACAGTAAAGAATCCTCCTGCAATGCAGGAGATCCTGGTTCAATGCCTGGGTCAAGAAGATCCCGTGGAGAAGCTTTTCATATCATTATTTGGATATTTTAACAATCTCTTTTATTATCAAGTTGTTTGCTAGTTCAACTTTTACTTCTATTTATTGTAAAAAAGACTTTTGAAATAATTATTTTTATGAATACCTTGCAAGATATTTTATTTAAAATCTATGGTATGGCTCACACCAATTAAACCTCTTTGAACCTGATCATTCTGAGGTTATTCAATATTTCAAGTAACTCGAAGATAATTGCTTAATGAACTTCCTTATTATCTTCAAAGGCTTAAAAACCAATATAGCTTTAAAATATATAATTTGCTCTGAGCAACACTACATCTAATTTTCCTTAAAATTACATTTTTTAATGGATAGAAGTAGCAAAATGCATTTCTTAACGGCAGACTTCAGTAAGGTATTCCAAAGAAGGCTAAAAATCTGGACATTTGTAACGATCACTTATTTATGAGTTGCTGATGCTATTCTTTGGTGAACATTCCATTAATTGAATCTATGTTTTGTAGTGGTTTTAGAGCTTAGTAATATTGCATTGTATGTCTCACTGATCTCCCTCATAAATATTAAAGCAAATGAACTCTTTCCAGTTTGTTAACATAAATAATGTATCTTCAGAGTCTGGAAATTTACTGGAAATTTCCTGCATTTTAAGTAAGGCACTTCTAAACTTGAATATTTGGATACAGGTTAGGAGAACAATTTTCAGATTAGCTGTCTTAGTCCAATAAAAAACTTAATCAGTAGCAAACTTAATAACTTTGATAAATGAAAAAATAATGTATTTTTATCCATACATTTCTAGTTTTATTAAACCAGTTTAAATTTTTATTGGTGGATGCAATTTCAAAACCAGCTTTGGAAATAGGATATATCAGAAATTTATTGAATCTAGACCAGTTCCAACTGGGTTGCCATTTCCTTCTCCAATGCATGAAAGTGAAAAGTGAAAGTGAAGTAGTTCAGTCGTGTCCAACTCCTAGCGACCCTATGGACTGCAGCCTACCACGCTCCTCCATCCATGGGATTTTCCAGGCAAGAGTACTAGAGTGGGTTGCCATTGACCACTCTACTCTAGAAAGGTCAAATACAAAAATTTGCACTGTTTCTGGTAGCACAACTTTATTTTTGCCAATAGTGAAATTGTTCACATTTTGGAACAATATTGTTAGCTTTACTAGATTAGAAACAAATTATAATTACAAGACATCACTGATGAGCAACATAAAATTTTGTAAAATTTTTTCAAAAAGAAGAAAGTTTATCATCTATATACTTGAGTTAGCATTTTCTTTTCAAAACTTTTTCTCCTTATGTTGACTTTTCAAATCTTCTGGAAAAGTGTCAGTTGCATGTCAATTTAGCTACCCTGTATTCATTTGCTTTTCTTTAAGTTTTAGTCATTTGTATGCTTTACTTTTCAACTATCAATTTATTTCTCTGTATATATATATATGTATATATATGAGCTACTTAAGTACTTAAGTCTACTTAAGTCTAAGATGAGCTACTTAAGTCTAGGATGGGAAGAGGTTAAGGCTTTGAGTTTTAAAAGTTGAACAATCTAATTTTTAATCAGAGAGCAATAAGGGCTTAAAATATTTGATTAAAAAAAAAAAGACATCTTCAATAAACACTCAATTGTTACCAGTCACCCTTTCTAATTTGCTAATCCAGAAAACCATTATAACCTCCCCTTTAAAGTTATTCTTTTTTTCATATTTACCTAATTACCATTTACAAAGCATATAACATTCTTTATAAGCCTGATTCACATTAGAAAGAGATGAAGTGGTTATAATTTCACAATAAAAATCAGTCCTGATAATTACAGTATTCAGCCTGAATACAAGGGTATTCATGCATAGCTGGTGAATAATTGTGGACAATTCAAGAGTTTGTAGAATTCACAAAGACTTACTAATGCGAAGAAAAAGTTCAGGAAATAGGAAAAGCCCAGGCTATTTGAATGGTGCTATCTGCATAATCTCTCAAATTCATATCATTTCTGAATGAGCATCACATCTTTGAGGATGCATGCTGTCTGCTTTGGTTTATCCTCCTTTAGGCAGAGACTGTAAATCAAAGCAAGAGAAAAAGTGATAATCATTCGCATTCTGTTCAGCCAGTAAAGAGCTTTACCAAATGATATGTAGGAAAAAAGATTGGATTTTTCTATAAAATAGCAGTACAATCATTAAGGACAACAGTATTAAACGCCTCATGAATATTGATGACTCTTCTCTATGTAGTTTGATTAATAGTCTTTGAGGGGTCTCATTATTTAGATAATTTATGGAGGGTGAGGTTCTTTTAAAGTCAATAATTCTTTTTTTTCTCAAATGTATAAAAACTCTCAGGCTGGAAGTTACATAGTTTCCTGCAACTATAAAAACACTGCTGGCAAAACTCAAGTCAAAGAAACATCTCCTAAGTTTCTGGTGTATTTCAAGCACTGTTTTAGATCAGGGTAGAATTAGGAGTAACAGGAATTTCTATGGAAACTACAAAAAGGGCACTACAACTCCTAAAGAAAAGAAATCAAAAGCATGTTGGGGAAAAGTAACAGATGTCCCAATAAAAATTAACCAGAAAAAAGAAACTAAAGAAGCAAATCACTATGAAAAATTTGTGAAGTTCAGATTGTATGCCTGAAGTATTAAAGCACTTATGTTATGTTGAGGTATTATTATTCTAAGAAGTCTGTACACTGGTTGAAGGATAGCTACCTTGTTGCCTGTAACAAAGGATCAAGTACTTCCATAGAAGAAACAGACCTTGGTTCCTCAAATTAAGGTAAGTGTTTCTTTCCTGACTTTCCATAATCTAACTATTCATATATGTCAGGAACTCTGAAATGTCAAATCAAACCTTAACAAACAGTTTTTTTAAAATGATAAAATGTTACAAGATGAAAATTGTCTATTAGTAAAATTAACCACAAAATTATGCATTTTTTTTCTTCAAAAGTGAGATAGCTAAAGCCTCCAAGTACCTATGATTAAACATTCCTGGTATTATTAAAACACTGTTAAATACAATTTCTGTGAATATTTACTTATCTTTCTCTCTAACAGGATGTGCTGCTTTTGTGTTCCATCTACTTGAATCTCTGGTAGCCATAATTTGGTAAATTGTGATGATTTATACCTGACCTGCCTCTTGAGAAATCTGTATGCAGGTCAGGAAACAACAGTTAGAACTGGACATGGAACAACAGACTGGTTCCAAATAGGAAAAGGAGTACATCAAGGCTGTATATTGTCACCATGCTTATTTAATTTCAATGCAGAGTACATCATGAGAAATGCTGGACTGGAAGAAACACAAGCTGGAATCAAGATTGCTGGAAGAAATATCAATAACCTCAGATATGCAGATGACACTACCCTTATGGCAGAAAGTGAAGAGGAGCTAAAAAGCCTCTTGATGAAAGTAAAAAAGGAGAGTGAAAAAGTTGACTTAAAGCTCAACATTCAGAAAATGATGATCATGGCATCTGGTCCCATCACTCCATGGGAAATAGATGGAGAAATAGTGAAAACACTGTCAGACTTTATTTTGGGGGGCTCCAAGATCACTGTAGATGGTGACTGTAGCCATGAAATTAAAAGACGCTTACTCCTTGAAGAAAAGTTATGACCAACCTAGATAGTATATTCAAAAGCAGAGACATACTTTGTTGACTAAGGTCTGTCTAGTCAAGGCTATGGTTTTTCCATTAGTCATGTATGGATGTGAGAGTTGGACTGTGAAGAAGGCTGAGTGCTGAAGAATTGATGCTTTTGAACTGTGGTGTTGGAGAAGACTCTTGAGAGTCCCTTGGACTGCAAGGAGATCCAACTAGTCCATTCTGAAGGAGATCAGCCCTGGGATTTCTTTGGAAGGAATGATGCTAAAGCTGAAACTCCAGTACTTTGGCCACCTCATGCAAAGAGTTGAGTCACTGGAAAAGACTCTGATGCTGGGAGGGATTGGGGGCAGGAGGAGAAGGGGAAGACAGAGGATGAGATGGCTGGATGACATCACTGACTCAATAGATGTGAGTCTGAGTGAACTCTGGGTGTTGGTGATGGACAGGGAGGCCAGGCATGCTGCGATTCATGGGGTCGCAAAGAGTCGGACACGACTGAGCGACTGAACTTAATTGAACTGATTACTGTTAATTTAGTCAACCTACAACGCTATGGGGGCTCTCCAGTAGGCACTAGTGGTAAAGAACCTATGTGCCTCTGCAGTAGATGTAAGAGACACAGGTTTGATCCCTGGGTTGAGACAATCCCCTGTAGGAGGTTATGGCAACCCATTCCAGTATTCTTGACCTGAGTATCCCCATGTACAGAGGAGCCAGGCAGGCTGCATCCCATAGGACTGCACAAAGTTGGACATGACTGAAACAACTTAGCATGCACGCACAGCTACATAGTTCAGAAATTTTTACTACATGGCTTCAGGTTACTTTAAGCCACAGTACAAATTTCTGTAAAACTTTAAAGGCAGAAATGAAGTAGCAGCTATATATTGATACTCTGAAGATTGAAGGAGGGTGCCAATTACTTTGGCAGTTTGACATGTTGTCACTGATGTGTTTAGTCATTTTATTGGCATGGAAATCATATGGACTTGTAGCTTCTCCAGCCCACACTCTATCTTCTTCTTCATCTTATGGGCCAGAATAAAGAATGCCATATGTTCTTCTAAGAGATCCCAACTGCATAGGGCCTGAACTCATGATAATTCCATATTCTGTTGAACTCAAGCTTCCCTGGTGTTCAGTGTTAAAGATTCCACTTGCATTGCAGGAGACACAGATTTGAATCTTGATGTGAGAAGAGCCCCTGGTAAGGAAATGACTACCCACTCCAATTTTCTTGCCTGGGAATTCCCAAGGACAGAGGAGCCTGGTGGCCTACTATCCATGGGATCACAAAGAGTCAGACATGACTGAGTGAATAAAGACACACATTGAATTCAGAGTGGTTTTGCATCTTTATGAATAAAAATTTCTAGTTAGAGAAGAGGAAAATAACCTTAAAGGAGGTTCTCTGAATTAGTTATGGGTTATCTAGAAATGATTGCTTGATCTGATTATATTTAAAGACATTGATGACACAGTTTCCAGTGGCAGTGTAGCTATTGGTAGTATACTGCATGGATCAGTCATGAGGTTACTTAAGTGATCACTGTAGACACTTGTATCAAGCCTATATGGGAAACAAAACCTTGGAGGATCAATAAGCTGCTATCATAACATAATTTCATGAAAATAAGTAGTTTGTTTTGCTTGTATTTTTGATATTTGCTGAGCTCACTATGTGTCATAGGCAAAATTCTAAGATGATACCCAATTCATATCCCCTGGTATTCATGTGTTGTATAATCCTTTCCCACTGCATGCCTGCAAAAGTTGTGAATGTTACAGGATATCCTTACCATGAATACTTCCTCAGTCAATCTTTAATCAAATAAAGATAATAAAGTGTTGTTTTTCTTCAGTTGTTAAGTTGTGTCTAACCCTTTGCAACCCCATGGCCTGCTGCACGTCAAGCTTCCCTGTCCCTTGCCAGCCAGTCATCTCATCCTCTGTCACCCTCTTCTCCTTCTGCCTTCAGTCATTCCAAGAATAATGTTTTTTTCCATTGAGTTGACTCTTCACATCACATGGCCAACCTATTGGAGCTTCAACTTCAAGATCAATCCTTCCAATGAATATTCAGAGTTGATTTCCTTTAAGATTGACTGGTTTGATCTCCTTGTTGTCGAAGGGATTCTCAAGTGTCTTCTCCAGCATTACAGTTTGAAAACATCAAGTCTTCTTTGCTCTGCCTTCTTTATTGTCCATTTCTCACATCTGTACATGACCACTGGAAAGACTATAGCCTTGACTATACAGATCTTTGTCAGCAAAGTGATGTTTTTGCTCTTTAATATACTTCCTAGGTTTCCCTGATGGCTCAGATGGTGAAGTGTTTGCTGCAATGCAGGAGACCCGAATTCAATTTCTGGGTCGGGAAGATCCCCTGGAGAAGGAAATGACAACCCACTCCAGTACTCTTGCCTGGAAAATTCCATGGATGGAAGAGCTTGGTAGGCTATAGCCCATGGGATCACAAAGAGTTGGACATGCCTGAGAGAATTCCCTTTCCCTAGGTTTGTCATAGCTTTCCTGCCAAGAGGAAACTGTCTTTTAATTTCATGGCTACAGTCACCATCTGTAGTGATTTTAGAGCTTAAGAAAAGGAAATATGTCACTGCTTCTACATTTTCCCTTTTCATTTGCTATGGAGTAATGGAACCAAATACCATGATCTTAGTTTGTTGTTTTGTTGGTTTTTTTTTTTTTTAATATTGAGTTTTAAGCCGGATTTTTTAGTCCTCTCTTTCACCCTCGTCAAGAAACTTTCTAGTTCCTTTTCACTTTCTGCCATTAAAATGGTATCATTTGCATCTCAAGTTGTTGGTATTTTTCCCAGCAGTCTTGTTTCCAACTTGTGATTCATCCAGCTCAGAATTCCCAATGATGCACTCTGTATGTAAGTTAAATAAACAAGATGATAACAAATAGCCTTGTCATACTTCTTTTTCAATTTTGAACCAGTCAGTGGTTCCATATAAGGTTCTAACTGTTGCTTCTTGACATGTATACAGGTTTTCTCAGGAGACAGGTAGATGGTCTGGGAGCAGCAGGTGAGCTTGGCTAGAGCAGCCATGAAGAGAGACCCCACGTCCAAGCTAAGAGAAACGCAAGTAAGACGGTAGGCATAAGAGAGGAGATGGGAGGAAAGATAGACTGAAACTAAAGTCACAAACAACTAGCCAATCTGATCACATGAACCACAGCTTTGTATAACTGAATGAAACTAAGCCATGCCATGTGGGGCCACCCAAGATGGCCAGGCCAAGGTGGAGAGGTTTGATAGAACGTAGTCCACTGGAGAAGGGAATGGCAAAGCACTTCAGTATTCTTGCCTTGAGAACATCATGAACAGTATAAAAAGGCAAAAAGATAGGACACTGAAAGATGAACTCTCCATGTCAGTAGGTGCCAAATATGCTACTGGAGATCAGTAGAGAAAAAAACTCCAGAAAGAATGAAGGGATGGAGCCAAAGCAAAAAACACCAAGTTGGAAATTGGACTGATGACGGAAGCAGGGTTCCATGCTGTAAAAGCAATATTGCGTAGGAACCTGGAATGTTAATTTCATCAATCAAGGCAAATTGGAAGTGGTCAAACAGGAGATGATAAGAGTGAACATTGACAATCTACGGATCAGCAAACTAAGATGGACTGGAATGGATGAATTTAACTCAGATGACCATTATTTCTACTACTGTGGGCAGAAATCCCTTAGAAGAAATGGAGTAGCCATCATAGTCAAAAAAAGAGTCCAAAATGCAGTACTTGGATGCAATCTCAAAAACGACAGAATGATCTCTGTTCATTTCCAAGGCAAATCATTCAATGTCATGCTAATCCAAGTTTATGCCCCAACCAGTAATGCTGAAGAAGCTGAAGTTGAACAGTTCTATGAAGACCTACAAGATCTTCTAGAACTGACAGCCAAAAAAGGTGTCCTTTTTATTTTAGGGGACTGGAATGCAAAAGTAGGAATTCAAGAAACACCTGGAGTAATGGGCAAATTGGCCTTGGAGTACAGAATAAAGCATGGCAAAGGCTAATAGAGTTATGCTAATAGAACGCACTGGTCAGAGCAAACACCCTATTCCAACAACACAAGAGAAGACTCTACACATGGACATCACCAGATGGTTGACACCAAAATCAGATTGATTATATTCTTTGCAGCCAAAGATGGAGAATATCTATACAGTCAGCAAAAACAACACCAGGAGCTGACTGTGGATGGGATCATGAACTCCTTATTGCAAATTCGTACTGAAATTGAATAAAGTAGAGGAAACAACTAGATCATTCAGGTATAACCTAAATCAAATCTCTATGACTATACAGTGGAAGTGAGAAATAGATTTAAGGGACTAGATCTGATAGAATGCCAGTAGAATTATGAATGGAGTTTTGTGACATTGAACAGGAGACAGGAATCAAGACCATCCCTAAGAAAAAGACATGCAAAAAAGCAAAATGACTGTCTGAGGAGGCCTTACAAATAGCTGTGAAAAGAAAAGAAGTGAAAAGCAAAGGAGAAAAAGAAAGATATAGCTATTTGAATGCAGAGTTCCAAAGAATAGGAAGGAGAGATAAGAAAGCCTTCCTTAGCAATAAAGAAAGTAGAGGAAAACAAGAAAATGGGAAAGACTAGAGATCTCTTCAAGAAAATTAGAGATACTTGTACAGGAGACAGGGATCAAGACCATCCCCATGGAAAAGAAATGCAAAAAAGCAAAATGGCTGTCTGAGGAGGCCTTACAAATAGCTGTGAAAAGAAAAGAAGTGAAAAGCAAAGGAGAAAAAGAAAGATATAGCTATTTGAATGCAGAGTTCCAAAGAATAGGAAGGAGAGATAAGAAAGCCTTCCTTAGCAATAAAGAAAGTAGAGGAAAACAAGAAAATGGGAAAGACTAGAGATCTCTTCAAGAAAATTAGAGATACCAAGGGAACATTTCATGCAAAGATGGACACAATAAAGGACAGAAATGATAAGGACCTAACAGAAGCAGAAGATATTAAGAAGAGATGGCAAGAATACACAGAAAAATTGTACAAAAAAGATCTTCATGAACCAGATAATTGCAATGGTGTAATCACTCACCTAGAGCCAGACATCCTGGAATGTGAAGTCAAGTGGGCCTTAGCATCACTATGAACAAAGCTAGCAGAGGTGATGGAATCCCAGTTGAGCTATTTCAAATCCTGAAAGATGACGCTATGAAAGTGCTGCATTCAATATACCAGCAAATTTGGAAAACTCAGCAATGGCCACAGGACTCGGAAAGGTCAATTTTCATTCCAATTTTAAAGAAGGCCAAAGAATGCTCAAACTACCACACAATTGCACTCATCTCACATGCTAGTAAAGTAATGCTTAAAATTTTCCAATCAGGCTTCAGCAATACGTGAACCGTGAACTTCCTGATGTAAAAGCTGGTTTTAGAAAAGGCAGAGGAACAAGAGATCAAATTGCCAACATTTGCTGGGTCATCAAAAAAGCAAGAGAGTTCCAGAAAAACATCTATTTCTGCTTTATTGACTATCCCAAAGCCTTTAACTATGTGGATCATAACAAACCGTGGAAAATTCTGAAAGAGAAGGGAATCCCAGACCACCTGACCTGCCTCTTGAGAAACCTATATGTAGGCCAGGAAGCAGCAGTTAAAACTGGACATGGAACTACAGACTGGTTCCAAAGAGGAAAAGAAGTACGTCAAGGCTGCATACTATCACCCTGCTTATTTAACTTATCAGCAGAGTACATCATGTGAAACGCTGAGCTGGAGGAAGGACAAGCTGAAATCAAGCCTGCTGGGAGAAATATCAGCAAATTTAAACATGCAGATGACATAACCATTATGATAGAAAGTAAAGAACTAAAGAGCCACTTGAAGGAAGTGAACAAGGAGAGTGAAAAAGTTGGCTTAAAGCTCAACATTCAGAAAACAAAGATCATGGCATCCGGTCCCATCACTTCATGGCAAATAGTTGCAGAAACAGTGGAAACAGTGGCTGACTTTATTTTCTTGGGCTCGAAAATCACGGCCAATAGTGATCGAAGCCATGAAATTAAAAGACACTTACTCCTTGGAAGGAAAGTTATGATCAACCTAGGTAGAATATTAAAAAAGAGAGACATTATTTTTCCAGCAAAGGTCCATCTAGTCAAAGCTATGGTTTTTCCCATGGTCATGTATGGATGTAAGAGTTGGACTACAAAGAAAGCTGAAGGCCGAAGAATTGATGCTTTTGAACTGTGGTGTTGGAGAAGACTCTTGAGAGTTCCTTGGACTGCAAGGAGATCCAACCAGTCCATCCTAAAGGAGATCAGTCCTGAGTATTCATCAGAAGGACTGATGTCGAAGCTGAAACTCCAATACTTTGGCCACCTGATGCAAAGAGGTAACTCATTGGAAATGACCCTGATGCTGGTAAAGATTGAGGACAGGAGGAGAAGGGGATAACAGAGGATAAGATTTTTGTATGGCATCACCAACTTGATGGACACGGGTTTGAGTGAACTCTGGGATTTGGTGATGGACAGGTGGCCTTGCTTGCTGTGGTTCATGGGGCCACAAAGAGTCTGACATGACTGAGTGACTAAACTGAACTGAACTAAGTGAAAGACTTTAGTGTAATCAGTGAAACAGATATAGAGGTTTTTCTGGAATTCCTATGATCTCTTTATGGTCACGCAAATGTTGGCAATTTGACCTCTGGTTCCTCTGCCTTTTCTGAAGTCAGTTTGGATATCTGGAAGTTCTCAGTTCATGTGCTGTTGAAGCTTAGCTTGAAGGATTTTGAGCATAACCTTACTACTCTATGGGAGAGAGTAGCTGTTTTCCAGTAGTTTGAGCATTCTTTAGTACTACCTTTCTTGGGAATTGGGATGAAAATTGACCTTTTCCAGTCCTGTGGCCACTGTTGAGTTTTACAAATGAGCTAACACATTGAGCGCAGCACATAATAGCATCATCATTTAGGATTTTAAATAGCTCTGCTCAAAGGCCATCACCACCACTAGCTTCACTGGTAGCAGTGCTTTCTAAGACCCACTTGACTTCACACTCCAGAGTCTGGCTCTGGGTGGTGTGGTTTGGCTCTACACCCCCATGGTCATCAAGTCTTTTAGATCTTTTTTGTACACTTCTTCTGTGTACTTGTGCCATCTCTTCTTGATCTCTTCTGTTTCAACTAGGTCTTTACCATTTCTTTCCTTTATTGTGCCCATCTCTGGATGAAATGTTCCTTTGATATTTCCAATTTTCTTGAGGAGATCTCTAGTCTTTTCCCTTTTATTGTCTTCCTATATTTCTCTGTATTTTCATTGAAGACCTTCTTATCTCTCCTTGTTATTCTCTGGAACATTACATTCAGGTGGGTATATCTTTCCCTTTCCCTTTTTCCCTTGCTTTTCACCTCTCTTCTTTCCTCAACTATTTGTAAAGTCTCCTCAGACAGCCACCTTTCTTCTTACATTTCTTTTTCTTTGTAATGATTTTGTTCACTGCCTCCTATACAGTACTAGGAACCTCTGTCATAGCTCTTCAGGCCCTCTGTTTACTAGATAAGCCCTTGAATCTATTTGCCGTCTCCATTGTATATTCACAGGGATTGATTTAATTCTTACTTGATTGGTCTATTGGTTTTTGCCACTTTCTTTAGTTTATACCTTTATTTTGCTCTAAGGAGTTTATGATCTGAGCCACAGTCAGCTCTAGGTCTTATTTTTGTATGCAGCTTCTCCATCTTCAGCTACAAATAATGCAATCAATCTGATATTAGAATTGACCATTTGGTGATGTCCATGTGTAAAGTCATTTCCTGTTTTGTTGAAAAGGGTGTTTACTGTGGCCAGTGCATTCTCTTAGCAGAATTCAGTTAGCCTTTCATTTTGTACTCCAAGTCCAAACTTGCCTGTTCCTCCAGCTATCTCTTGATTTCCTACTTTTGCATTCCAACTCCCTATGATGAATAGCACATCTTTTTTGATGTTAATTCTAGGAGGTCTTGTAGGTCTTCATAGAACTGGTAAACAATTTTCTTCGGTATCAGCAGTGGGGCAGAAAGTAGGATTACTGTAATGTTGAATGTCTTGCTTTAAAAATGAAATGAGATCATTCTGTTATTTTTGAGGTGACACCCAAGTACTACATTTTGGACTTGTTTGTTGATTATGAGGGCTACTCCATTTCTTCTACGGGATTCTTACCCGTCAAACCTGGGTCTCTCGCATTACAGGCAGATTCTTTACCATCTGAGCCATCAGGGACACCTTTTTTGTACACAGTAGTAGATATAATGGTCATCTGAATTAAATTCACCCATTCCCATCCATTTCAGTTACTGATTCCTAAGATGTTGATTTTTACTCTTGTCACTTCAGCTTGACCACATCCGATTTACCTTGATTCAAGTACCTAACATTCCAGGTTTCTATGCAATACTGTTCTTTATGTTAACAGATTTTACTTTCATCACCAGACATATCCACAACTGAGCATCATTTCTGCTTTGGCCCAGCTGCTTAATTCTTTCTGGAACTATTAACAGTTGTCCTCTGCTCTTCTCTAGTAGCATATTAGACATCTTCTAACCTGGCAGAGGGAGGGGGGTTATCTTTTGATGTCATATCTTTTCGCCTTTTTACACAGTTCATAAGGTAGTCTTGGCCTAATTTTTTGAGTCCTTAAAACAAAATGAAACATCAGCCAACTTGCCTACTAGCCTTGAAAAAGCCGCTGTGGAGTCACATTGTTGGGAATTCCAGTAGCTGAGAACAGCTGCTTGTGGACAACCAGCCAGAAAGCAGGGAGCCCAGTCCTATAACCACAGGGAAGTTGGTTTTGCCAGGAATCCAGATAAGCTTAGAATAAAACCCTGCGCCTCAGATAAGGATGAAGATCTCACTGAGACTTTGATTTCAGCCTAGTGAGATCCTAAGCAGAGGTTCCAGTTAACCTGTGCACAGTTTTCTGATCCAGAAAAATTTTGAGATAATAAATTTGTGTAGCTGTAAGCCACTAATTTTGTAGCAACTTGTTGGGAAACAGTAGAAAATTAATAGAGTGCTAGTGCCTAGAAGTGGGATGCTGTTATAACAAATATCTAAAAATACAAGAGTCACTTTGGAATCAGGAGTTAGGCAGAGGATAGAAAAATATTGAGGAAAGTGATATAGAAAGCCTAAATTTCCTAGAATGGACTGCTAATAGAAATGCAGTTGCTGCAGGGGAGGTCTCAGAGGAAGTGAGGAACATGTCATTGTTAATTGAAGGAAGAAGCATCCTTTTTAAGCAGAGGAAAAGCCGATGTTTAGAATGGAATAGGACATTGGAAATTATGATGGGCATATATTTCAGACTGCGTTAACTAAGGACTTCAAATTCATAAAATTCTGCTGAGCCTCCTTTGGCAATAGAAGTGCTATTTTCTTCCTGTCTGAAGAAGTAGTTTACTTTTGTCTGAGACAACTTTAGTTACCTCCCCTGTGGTAGTGTTTTTCCTGAGACTTCTGATCTTCATCAAGGTCTAACTCCCCACAATTCATTCTCTAGATCTATAATTGCACTTAAATTTCAGCAAGGCCAGAGATTAAGGTACAGAGTATATCTCATGAGAAGGCCTAATGCCTGCAAAGTGATTACCAAGATTTTGCAAATTTCTATAGCTAGAAACCTGAGAAACATGTCCTGGGATTAATTCTAAAGGTGTTAAATCAGATTTTAAAAATATAGTGGGAGAGCAGATTGAATTTATACTCCTTAGAAAGATATTTCACATTCAAACAGGCTGAGAGAGACTCTAATATTTCGCTTGGTCGATTGATTTGGATCCAAATGTGCATCACACTAAATGAGAGGAAAATACCAGCACATTTTAGTATGCTGTAGATTAAAGTATTCAAAGCTGTAGGAGATTGGGATGCTTAAATGGATTTATCTATGGCTCACAGAGGTTATAGAGGACAGTCCTTTTCACATCTAGAAAACACATTCATGAGTGGTACCCTTTCATGCCTGAATAGTTCTGTCATAGCTGTTCTTTAAAGCCAGAAATGATAGTGGAAACTGTTGCCACTGAACTGAGCTTTCAAATTTCATGAAGATAATCAGATCTGGTTGTGACTCTTAATTACACACTGTCAAAGGCAGTGCACATGTGTTTATCATAATGGGTGATAGAATCAACACAGAAATCAGATTCATCAAACCTGCAGAAATTTTTGGCATTGGCCAAAATAACATTTATATTTCTAAATTGAAATAGATTACTAAATTTGTAAAAGTAACATACTTCAAGTTTGGTTAACCAAAGTATTTTGATTACTGTAATATAAAATCACAGCTTTTAAATGAATTCCCAGACTTAGCCAGTTTACTAGTCCTTATTAGAGTGGAGGCCAAATCCCCTTAATGAAGAATCCTTCCATAAACCCCAAAATTGAATGCCCCAAATTTCTCTCTGCCTTTATACAAATACACTGTAGTCATTTACAAGGTTGATTATGCATTTGCACAGAGGAAATAATCAAATTTTTATGGGATTACTGGATTGTATCTCCAAAAATCAATCTTAATTCTGGAGGACTGAAAATCCTTTCTGGTCCTCTAGTCAGATCTGAGATTTATGAAGGTCAAGTGAGCAATGGAGTTTTAGCTTGTTCTTCATTCACAGAGGACCTAACAAATCCCTAAATACAACTGATGGTTATCTCTCATAATTTGAAATAATCATGCTTTGCAGCTGGTAGAATTTGCACATTGATTAACAGGCCTCTTTAATAAGAAAGATCAAGTGGAAGCCACCAGAACTGGTTCTTTCTAGCAAAAGAATAATTCAAGATCAATCATGTGGGTATTGCAGAGATAAGTGACAACCTAAAAGATGCAGAAAGTGTAAGAATGGTGATTCATGCTACATTCTCATTCAAGTTGCCTATTTGGGTCATGCGCAATCCAGATGGATCTTGGAGAATAATAATGGATTATCATCATCTCAATCATATATTGACTCCAATTGCAGCTGCTGCTACAGATGAAGTTCCATAGCTGGAATAAATTAACATATCCCTCAGCCAGCACCTGTTATGTAGCTATTGATCTGGAAAATGACTTTCTCTATATTTGGTTGTAAAGCACATCAAAAGTGCTTTTCTTTCAGCTGGACGTACCAGTAACATGTCCTCATCACCCTACCTCATAACTATGTAACTCTCTAATCCTGTCTGCACTGGAACAACCTTGATTACCTCTCCATTCCAGCAGGGTCATCTGTTTTATTGATTTATTGCACTGAAGATATACTAATTGGACCTGATCATTAGGAATAGCTACTATTTTAGACATCTAGTGAAAACATACATGGCAAAAGATGGAAAATAAATCCCCTCAAAGTTCATTGGTTTAGAAATGTTGAAAGGTCTCTTCCAAGTTAAAAGCCAACTTGGTCCCCTTCAACCACCAAAAAGGAGACAAAATTCTGTCTCCTATCTTGGAAGTGCTATTTGTGCACTGATTAACTCCAAAAAGTTATCATTTTTGAGTAGGTCCCAGAATAGGAATACGCCTTGGAAGAGGTTTAGGATATAATGCATGGGCATATAAATTAGCTGATTAGATGGTGTTTGAAGAATTTTGGCAAAATGATATTATATTGCCTTCTCTCTCTCAACTCACATATATGGACTTTTGGGCAGTTTCATATATGTAGCAGCTGATGACCAAAAACTGGGGTTCATTTATAGGTGTTTTTTTTCATAATACTTGAAACTACACAAGTGTGTGTGTGTATGTGTGTGTGTTTAATACTATCCATAAGTACACAAGGGCAGTACTATATAAAGATTACTCTTGGGTCACCATTAGGGAAGATATTAGATGTTTATTACCTTTATAAAGAAATACAAACTTCAAGCATTGTATCTGGTTGTTAATTTTGTGTAGAAAGAGAAATAACTAGAAACATAGATCTTCATTGATTCACGGAGAGTGGTTAATGATTTGGCTTCATGATTTGAAAAGAACAAAAGGGGGGAATTGATTAAAAAAAAGGAAGCATGGGTAAGTGGTGCATGGAAAAAAAAATTCTGAAGGGGCATTAGAAGTGAAGATGTTCGCCTCATGTGAAAGCTCACCAAAGTGCAAGGAAAATAACAGTAATTAAGTGAACAAGTTGACCCATTGTAAGGATATCAGTAAACTGATCCCTCTAGCTATATTGTTCCTTATTCACTGGGATCATGAGTTAAATGTTCATGGATGCAGTGATGACAGTCCACAGGGTCAGCAAACTTGACTGACTCAACAGGATATCGTGGCTATAGGAACAAATACTCTACTACCTGGCCAAATCAGAGACAGCAGTAAGCCCTGAAATAAAATGGTATCATAATCAGCTACTTGGTAAACCAAAGGTAAATCAAATGCTTAATAAATGTGTCCAGTCATGGAAAGGGCAGCATTTTATTTTCACTGGAATAAAGTTTATACTGCATATGAGTTTGTCTTGCTTTTGCAGAATGCTTCTGCCAAAGCCACCATTCACAAACATAAAAAATGGCTTCTTTTCCATCATAGTATTCCACACAGCATTGCTTCTGACCAAGAAATTCATTCAGAGTAAATGAAGTATAGCGAAGGGTTGATGTTCATCAAATTATGGGCCTTTCCATGCACCCTATTATCTGGAAGAATGGTCTTGAGTGATGGTACGACCATTAGATGATTCATAGCTGCCGTATATTGGGCAATAAGAGCTCTACAGAAAAGAAGATAATGCTTTTTAATTTTTAAAATTTAGAAATTAAAGGACTTTCCTGGTGGTACAGTGAATAGGAACCTGCCAGTCAATTCTAGGGACACAGATTCGATCTCTGGTCCAGGAAGATTCCACAGGCCACACAACAGCTAAGCCCATGCACCACAACTACTGAGCCTGTGCCCCATAAGAGAAGCCACCCCAACGAGAAGCCTGTGAACCTCAGTGAGAGTAGCCTCACCCACCGCAACTAGAGAAAGCCTGCACACAGCAACAAAGACCCAGCAAAACCAAAAATAAATAATGAACTTTAAAAACTAAGAAATTAAAAAAATCTAGACTAAGAATTTTCTGGGGGGGGCTTTCCTGGTGGCTCAGTGGTAAAGAATCTACTTGCAGTTCAAGAGACAAGGTTTGATCCCTGATCCAGGAAGATTCCCCATACCTCAGAGCAGCTAAGCCCATGTGCCACAACTAGTGAGCCTGTGCTCTAGAACCTGGGAGCTGCAGCTACTGAGTCCTGGGTGCCTAGATCCTGTTCACCCACAGCCTGTGCTTTGCAACAAGAGAAGCCACGGCAATGAGAAGTCCATGCGCTGCAACTGGGGAGTAGGCCCCTCTTGTCACAACTAAAGAGAAACCCACACAGCAATGAAGACCTAGCACATCCAATAAATACATATTTCTTTAAATAATTTTCTGGGAATTCCCTAGTGTTTCAGTGGTTAGGACTCTGTGCTTTCACTGTTTCTGCTGCTGCTGCTAAGTCGTTTCAGTCGTGTCTGACTCTGTGCGACCCCATAGACGGCAGCCCACCAGGCTCCACCATCCCTGGGATTCTCCAGGCAAAAAAAAAAAAAAAAAAATGGTATGGCTTGCAGGATCTTGGTTCCTTAACCAGGGATCAAATATGTGTCAAATATGTGCTTTCACTGTTGAGGACACATATTTGATCCCTGATTAGGGAACTAAGATCGTGCAAGCCATACCATTTTTTTTTAATGTGATAAAAGAAGTATTTTCTATAAGTCACATAGATAATTATAATAAGGTATATTAGGATTTCCAGAGAGAAATATTATGAACATTATTGTACACACACATACACACACGTATAAAGAGATTTATTACCAGGAATCGGTTCATGTGAATATGGCCATTGAGAAATTTGACAATTTGCTGTTTGCAAGTTGGAGACCCAGGAAAGCTGGAGGTATAATTTTGGTTCAAAACAGAAGGCGTGAACAGCAGAAGAAGCAAAGTGCAAGTCCAGCCCGAGTCTGAAGGCCCGAGAATGAGTGGTGCTGAAGATGCCAGTCCCAGTTCAAGGGCAGAGGAAGACTGATGTTCCAATTCATTCAGGCAGGCAGAGAGAGTGAATTCTTTCTTCCTCTCTCTACCTCTTTCCTTTCTTTGGGCCCTGGATGGACTGGATGATGCTGGCTCACATTAACAAGGGCACTCTCTTTACAGAGTCTATCAATTATGTTAATTTCAACCAGGAACATCCTGACAGACACACCCAGAAATAGTTTAACCAATTATCTGGACACCTCATTAGTTGGCAAGTTGACCCATAAAATTCACCATCACAGATGGGAATAGAACTCAGCAATATTGGTATTCAAAACACATTCTCTTCCTTGTTTACTAAACCCCTTCTCTTATAACTGAGACTATAACTACATTGTCTACTAGATACCTGTGCACTTCTATAAGAAAACTTATGGAACTTATTGTTAATTACACCCTTTTTCCAAGTCAAACTAAAATAGCCTCTATTCCTTTCCCCCTCCTCTCTACTGGAACAGAATATGAAATACTTATAAGAACATCTGTTTTAAACAAAAATGTATTTTAGCATTTCCTCCTATTCTCTTAGAAACATTGAAAGTCCAACATTACTTTTTTTTAATTTTTAAGATTTCAAAAATTCCATTTTTAGAAACTTATGGAGATAAATATAATCCCCAAACTCAAAAATACATGTCAGGGCTGCCAAAAGCAGCTGAGACTGAGCAGAAGTTATCTAAATAAAAGTGAAGAAAAGAAGCACAATAAATGATGAGAGAACTATCCTTGACATCACTCAAAAAAAATTACAGGTCAAGAAAATCTACAGCTGAAATGTTCATTCTGAAGTTCAAAGCACTTAGGGGAAAAGTAAGCAAAGGACATATAGCTACACAAAGAATTATAAAGTTGGGCCATATTTATTGAAGCCAGCTTGTCTTTCTAGCAGCAGATAGTTTCCTGATCTTTATGTGAGCACAGTTGCCTAGATAAAGATGAGCATTTCTTTAGTCACTCTGCCTGGCCATATGAATACATACTGACTAATAAGATGTTAGCTGAACTTCCTGAAAACTTTCAAAGATGATTCAAATGTTCCATTGGCTCCGTCGTCTCCCTCTAACCTTATGCCTGCAATTCAAATGTTATGCCAGAATGTGAGAGAAGATAGGAAGTGTTTCATATAAGATAAATAAGCTTTTCTTGTTTTGGATTTTTTTTTGAATGCCGTCTAAAACTAATTGAAATAATTCTTCACAAATATACATGGGTTCAAATTTCATATGATAATAACTCCTAGATGAAATTAAAAAATAACAATTCTAACCATTTATTGCAATTCTAACCAATCACATGGAAAGTTGCTTTAAAAAAAAAAAAAGAACAACTATCAATTAAAAGTTTGTTATTATCTCATACAGAAATCCAAAATGTGGTATTTTCATGAAGAAGTAGCATGTAGATTTATACTTTTAGCCCAATGTTTTCAATAATTTCTTTGTCTAGGTCAATATTGGTTTCTACAGAATTGGAATGTTGTCAGGAATAATGAGTATGAGTCATCTCTCCATTTGTGAGTTCAATCATATGATACACTTGCTTTTCAAATAAAAAGCAAAGGAGAAGTGAACAATGAAATCCAGTATTTGTTAGATCTGAAGGTTGTTGGCAGCTAAGAATAAATAGAGTAAATAATTAAACTGAAGTAGGCTTATGCAGCAGAATGTTATGCAAACATGCATAACTTAAAGCATATTGTTGATCAACAAAAGTTAAAAATGCAAAGAATTATAGAGTTAGAAAATGTATGTATATCTACATATATAAAGGTATTTTGCTTGTTATCTTATAGAGACAACTGCTCAATATCATCTAGAACAGAGAAACAGGGTCATCTTCTCTGCTTACCATGTTGAGTTTGTTTATCTATGCATTTTAAATGGCAGATGCTCACTCTGTGTATATGTACATGTGTGGGTGCCTTCTTTGTATAAAAGAGAGCACAAAAAGCTTTAAATAGCATCCAAGCCTTAGCTTTTGTAGACATCAATTAAAACTTTATTTGCATCACTGGAATATTACTCTTTTTCTATGATCCCAAATTGTTCTTAAATTCTAGTTTTTATTTCAAATTCTATATCATACTTTAATACCTGGTCCTCAGATACAGACCGTGTACCTCCTATATGTAGTATAATTCCCTGTGACTATCACTGTTATTATCATTATCATAACCAGACTTGAATTTTCTTTCTTCAGGAAAACTTATTTGACATTTCACTGATATGACAAATGTTATACACAATTCCAGGAGTAGCATATCAATGACAAGGGTTCTCACTTTCTAGATTTAAAACTGATACTGCAAATGAGTTATTACATATATGTTCAACTTATTAAAAATTGTATGCCTATTCTTGTGATGTTTCTGTCACAGCTGAGAAATTATCCCTTCTGTATTTACATCAGTGTAGATTTATATTCCAAATGATAAGTATTTTGTAAAGCATATTGCAACTAGTTTTAGGAAAAATATAAATGATATAATAAGCATATGTGCTGATTAAAATATTTTGAAAAATACTGATCAACAGATAAAATATTAGCAGATATTTCCATTTCAACAGAAGAAAAGCTCCCCTACCCATTATTTTATGATACAAAGTAGAAGAAATAAATCTTAAAGGTAGGCTGCTTGGGAAAACTGCACAGGTCTGAGCTTTATGCAAAAGGGTAAAATGGTAACGGCCTTGATTCCAATGGTGAGGCCTTTCTCTGGCCACCAGGTTAGAGGGCTCTGAGACTGCGCCAACAGATTAATCAGAATTATAAACGTTCTAAATTGGAAGAGATCATTGAGGCCATTTTATTCAACCTCCTATACAATGCATGAATTCCTTTTTAAGCAAATCCAGGAAGAAGAAAATTTAGGCAAATTCTCAGATAAAAACCCAAACACCTGATAGTTATGCTGAAATTGTAAAAGAATATTTCCTAAGAATCTGGAAAGAAGATAGATAACAAAAGCCTCTAGAATGAAGACCTGCTTACTGTGCATCAGGACAGTGTCACAGAACTGAGATGTTAGAACAGAATCCACAATGAACACTGAAGAGTCAGGAGGCAGGCAGAGGAGGTTCAAATTAAAATAAGATCACATCTGTGTAACTAGGGACCACTTCACTGATAAGTCTCAAGCAGCAGCTGGTTGAGAAAATGTATAACAAAAACATGAAAGAAAGTGCCATAAAGGCAAAAATCCATTAGCAACGATATTTAGCAGCAAATTTGCATTCTTGTGGTTCTTGCTGTAAGGCTACATAGTAAGCTTCTTGATGATGTTAAATTATGGTTAAATTAAAATTGCAAATAAACATGAAAATATAAGTGATTTATTTGCTTTGGGTTAAAAGTGTTGTGAGTCGACTCATTGGAAAAGACTCTGATGCTGGTAAGGATTGGGGGCAGGAGGAGAAGGGGGCGACAGAGGATGAGATGGCTGGATGGCATCACGGACTCGATGGACGTGAGTCTGAGTAACTCCAAGAGATGGTGATGGACAGGGAGGCCTGGCGTGCTGCGATTCATGGGGTGGCAAAGAGTTGGACACGACTGAACTGAACTGAACCGAACTAATCTTGGAGAAGAAGACTTTTTTTTTTTTCAGTGAACCCTAATAAAGTCATCTGAAGAATACAAAAGAGGTGAATTCACCCTCTTCTTTAAATGGTCTGAATAGTAGAAGAAGCAAGTCAGAAGGTTAATGTAAAATACATGTCTGATTAGGTTAATGTAAAATACTCTCAAATGTCATTTTTCTAAACTTTTTCCTTTGACATCTGGCTAGGAGAGAATATCAAACATACATATTACAATAACCACACTGGTATAAATATGCTTTAACTCTTCCTCAGATGTAACTTTATAGAAAGAATAACTAGGTAACACAATCTCTAGCACACTTGTTCTTTATCCCCAAAGCATTTAAAAGAATTTTACAGTGTGGGTACAGGACAAACATCAGTCACTTGATAGAAAAAATAATTATCATGGTTGTATAACTTCTTATAAGTACATTATATTTATAATTTCATTATATTCTAATAAAGCAAAATGACATTAAAATTTTAATTTGTAATTGTTTTCCATGTTTATTAGACAGTTTCCTCTTATCTTTGATTTCAAAGGAAGAAACAGGCCTTTTGCAAATCCTTGCCTAAAAAGGTTTGGGAGACAGGGAGGGGAAGCTACTAGAAACAAGCCTCATTTTTGTGGCACTATGAAAGCCTATGCTTCTTTATGGGATTTTGCTATGTGTCCCATTGGAGAAGTGCCTTTTATTATTTCACTGTTAGTAAATTCACCCAAAACAACTCATTGTGCTTGCCAAGCTACATAGTATTACAAAACATGTTCCTGTTAAATACTTAAAGAGTTTTTAGCAAATTTTACTGCATGGGGTGGTTTCAAGAATCTTTGAATACTTTTGAGGTTTTAGTTCAGTTTAGTTTTAATATTAGTGTGTTTTTTAAAAAATCTCAGGCCTTTGATTCAGTCAATTTGCAAGGACTCTGAGGGGTAGCTGAACTGAATGCCAGTCTGTTCATATATTTCAGACATCATCAGCATGAACATCATCTCATACTTTTTCAATGTACACAAACTAGACTTGGGTTGATTTTGTTACAGTTCTAGAGCTGAATTCAAAATGTGTTAAAATTGAGAAAATCTCGTGATTTATAAAACATTGACATTCAACATTCATAAACATTTTAAAATAAGAACTCACAAGAAATGCATTTCTAAGAGACACGATAAGTCCAAAGTCTAGGAAAAAATCCATGTATACTGTGCTTTGTTAACAGTGAAATGAGTGTAGAAAAACTGCTGCAGGCAAAGAGAAAAGAAACTAAAATTAAACTAAACTGTAAGTCTGAGATGACCAATTATAATTCAGGATGAAGACTCAAAAGCTTTTAAAGCCATTATATTCTATATAAGCAGTCATTTTTTACAAATATTAAACTTCAAAAATTTACTATTTTGTAGATAGGTAAGTTGTATAATTTAATGACCTAGCCACCTGCTAAATTGTCTTTCAGCCTTTTAAATTTTATTATATATTTCACCAGATATTTGGCCACCCAGCATTTTGTATTCCCATGAGTATAGGTGGTATATCCTAACATGGAATATACCTTCTTGTTACCTAAGGAGGCTGGATACTGGGAGGGCTTCCATTCTCTCAAGAAGAACTCAAAATTTGCACAGTCATATTTGGCTTTTAAGGGAGCAGTATCATGGGTAGAAGAAATATGAGACTTCTCTGGAGCTTTGGTAGGTTGCAAAAACCCCAGGATTTCCATAGGAATATAAAAGTGTTATGGCAATAAAAAGAAATAAAGGAGAGAGAGAGATAAGAAGAAGGCAGGAAAGGAGAAAGGGAGGAAGGAAGGAAGGGGAGATGGAGATTGATAACTGAAACCAGATTAATAGGATCTGAAATTAGATTTGCCTTTTTTCAAGCACTGTTGACCAAAATGCAATTTCTTCTGCTTCCCTGATTTGTATATTTTACAACTGATTTCCATGGATAATAGAAACATAAAATGGCAGAAATTCTAAATGATAACCCACCCACCAATATTTGGCAATGAAGCCTAAATAAAAGGAGACGCTCAACAGGAAGAATGTTACACCTTATTACTTACAACTGTAATTTGGTTAGTTTAATTTTCTAAGAATATTTCCCAATTTGTCTCACTATGTATTATGATGGGAGGTAAAATTCTTATATTTAAAGGCTAAAATTTCTTTAATAAGACTGTAAGTATTATTATCTATTAAATATTTTGAAATCCTTGCTTGTTTTATTTATTTATTTATTTTTGGCTGTGCTGAGTCTTTGCCCCCTTTCCTCATTTTAATATTTTAATATCTAGAGTTAATAACTTTTAACTGGTAGACAGTTTAATGTTAATGATTAGTAGTAATTAATAACTTTGTTGAATATAGCAACATTGGAAGGTTGATACTGGGAAAAGATAAGACAGATGACAAACCATAAAAGAACCAAGATATGGCCATGAAGTACGGTTATAGCACATATCATACAGCAATTCTTTCATATTTCAATGATACTTGAGCCCTCTATTAACGTTCTGATTTAAATCAAAGTGTTAGCACTGGCAGAGTTCTAGCATAATCTTCTGGTCAACAAAACTTGTTAGCATTCCATTTATCTTCAAGTATTGATATATCTATTCTAAGGATATTATACAGGGCTTTGGGTTTATGACTGTAAAAACTGGAGAAATAGGCCATTGTTGCCATTTTATCTTTGTTCACATCAATAAATCCCTGAGATTGACTGTTGAATGCTATTTATCCATAATCATAGAGAAAGAATTTTTCATTACCTTAAATTTCTGATCTACTCAGTCTTTCTACAAAATGTATATACCTAGTGTATAGAAAATGCTATACACAACATCTCTAAATTTTTCAATGTCATCCAAAAATTAAATTCTAAGAAAAAAGAGCTACATTTACTTTTCTTGATGCTACATCTCATTGTCTTACCTGTTTTCTAAAAAAGAGCTCAGAAGATAATTAATATTTATTAAGATCATTTCAACCAAGAAATATACACTTAGCAACTATGGTGAAGACTTCTTACAGTCTTACTTAGTATCTTTATTTTTTTTTTTTTTTAATTTTTCCCTCCATGATAGGTAAGCAATAGAATTTGAATGTTCTGGACCTCCAATCGCAAATGTTTCTTCACTAGAAGCAGTGTCTTTACTGAGTACTTAGCTCAGTTCAGTTAAGTTGCTCAGTCGTGTCTGGCTCTTAGCAATCCCATGAAGAGCAGCAGGAGTGGCCTCCCTGCCCATCACCAACTCCTGGAGTTCACTCAGACTCACCTCCATCGAGTCCATGATGCCATCCAGCGGTCTCATCCTCGGTCATCCCCTTCTCCTCCTGGCCCCAATCCCTACCAGCATCAGAGTCTTTTCCAATGACTCAACACTTCGCATGAGGTGGCCAAAGTACTGGAGTTTCAGCTTTAGCATAATTCCTTCCAAAGAAATCCCAAGACTGATCTCCTTCAGAATGGACTGGGTGGAACTCCTTACAGTCCATGGGACTCTCAAGAGTCTTCTCCAGCACCACAGTTCAAAAGCATCGATTCTTCGGTGCTCAGCATTCTTCACAGTCCAACTCTCACATCCATAAATGACCACAGAAAAACCATAGCCTTGACTAGACAGACCTTAGTCGGCAAAGTAATGTCTCTGCTTTTGAATATGCTATCTAGGTTGGTCATAACTTTTCTTCGAAGGAGTAAGCATCTTTTAATTTCATGGCTGCAGTCACCATCTGCAGTGATTTTGGAGCCCCCCAAAATAAAGTCTGACACCTTTTCCACTGTTTTCCCATCTATTTCCCATGAAGTGATGGGAAGGATGCCATGGTCTTCATTATCTGAACGTTGAGGCTTAAGCCAACTTTTTCACTCTCCTCTTTCATTTTCGTCAAGAGGTGTTTTACTCCGCTTCACTTTCTGCCATAACGGTGGTGTCATCTGCATATCTGAGATTATTGACATTTGTCCCAGAAATCTTGATTCCAGCTTGTATTTCTTCCAGTCCAACGTTTCTCATGATGTACTCTGCATAGAAGTTAAATAAGCAGGATGACAATATACAGCCTTGACGGACTCCTTTTCCTATTCAGAACCAGTCTGTGGTTCCATGTCCAGTTCTAACTGTTGCTTCCTGACCTGCATACAGATTTCTCAAGAGGCAGGTTAGGTGGTCTAGTATTCCCATCTCTTTCAGAATTTTGCACAGTTTATTGTGATCCACACAGTCAAAGGCTTTGGCATAGTCAATAAAGCAGAAATAGATGTTTTTTCTGGAACTCTCTTGCTTTTTCCATGATCCAGCGAATATTGGCAACTTGATCTCTGGTTTCTCTCCCTTTTCTAAAATCAGCTTGAACATCAGGGACTTCACAGTTCACGTATTGCTGAAGTCTGGCTTGGAGAATTTTGAGCATTACTTTACTAGCATGTGAGATGAGTGCAATTGTGAGGTAGTTTGAGCATTCTTTGGCATTGCTTTTCTTTGGAATTGGAATGAAAACTGACCTTTTCCAGTCCTGTGGCCACTGCTGAGTTTTTCAAATTTGCTGGCATATTGAGTC
>SJYC01097988.1:0-15382 GCA_006408675.1 Madoqua kirkii
AAGTATGAAGTTGACATTTACCTCATACTATTTGTACAAATTATTATTATTTCACTGCTGCTGTTATATGTCTAAATGTGAAAATTAAGCCAGTAAATCTTTCAGATTAGAGTATATCTTCATAAACTTAGAGCAGGAAACAATTCATAACTAAAACTTAAAAAGTTGTAAACATTAAGAAACACCTTGCTAATCAATTACATTTGAAAGAACAACTTCTCTTCATTAAAAGACAGAAAGGAATGTAAAAGTAAAGCAAAGAGGGAAAAAGCTAATTGCCACAAAAATAGCTAGGTGCTTCTATTCAGAACAGAGAATGAATTCCTAGAAATCCATAACAAAATGACAGAAAACACAGTTGAAAAATTTTAGAAGTGCTTCAGAAAAAGAAGACATGTCCAAGGTGGTCATTTGGCAAAAGTGCAAACTGAAAGAGACTCTGCCACCAACATCAGCACAGATACTGGCAGCTTCTACATCAGTAGACCTAGAACATGACTCTCCAAGGAAACATCCTTAGAGTGGGTATATAGAGCAGGATTATATCTCCTGCAACGGGATTAGTCTGCAAAGCTCCCAGTGTTTCCATTGACAATAATGAAATTTATCCAAGCAAGCCTGAGCAGTTAAAAAAAAAAAAAAACTTTCTCAGGGTATATGAACAGTATTGTATGAACAGAAGATCACTCAGAAAAAGTCCAGAAACAGTCCAAAACATTCCTAAAGCAACAGGGAAGGAATTGGACTGATACATCATTTTCTGAATGGGAAGAAATGGCCCCAGAGATGCCATTCACAGAGGTGCCCAGTGAATATCCTACGTGATTGTTATGAGACTCTCCTTTACGATCATCCTAGCATGGCCACAGAGATAGCTTCACATACAAACAGATAGCAGTCAAGTAACATTGACCATAATCCAGAGGAAATTAATGAGCTATAATTCATTATGAAAATTCCATGCATTTGCTCCTAAGCTTTTATTTTCCTTTTTTTTTTTTTTTTTTTTTAGCCAATTTACTCTAATTTGAAATAAGCCTTCTGGGAAATCTGCAGTCTTCAGGATAAGCCAGAATCACATTATGAGACAAGTTTTTTGCTTACCATGATTGTTTTCCACAAAGGCCTTTGGCTGTTTAATGAACTAAGTCATGAAAACTGAATCCCTTAAAGTTTCTCAATCACGTTATTTTGTCAATCCTTCAGAAAAGCTAGCTAAGTTTGAAAAAGCAGCCATTTGTTTAAAATCAAAAACGTTGACATTTGAAGGCATAGCTTTAGGAAAGAATTTTTTTTTTTCCCCACTTTTCAATGAGCGAAGCACGAGCTATTTTCTAGAAGTATGTTATTTGGTGTTAATTTAAGATGCTTCTTTAGTCCATAACAAACATAAATATAATTTTCAGCATATGAGGAAAATATTTTTAAATGTCAAAGAACAAAAATAGTTTGAAAATTTTAAAGGTGTCTTGAAAAAAAGAGATACGACGTAATTCCAAAACCTGAAAATGTCTTGCACAGATTTGTCCTTCAATTCATATTATTTTGCCAATAGAATAGCAACCACCCTTGTCTTGAATCTGAATTTCTTCTCCACAACTATTGGACCTAATTTATTCCTCTCTTAGTCACCTCGCTACACTTTCTCATCAGATGACAGTTTTCCATCATGGAATTTTTGTTCTGTGGTTCATTAACTCCCTCAGTGTTCCTATGCTGTTGCTAAGTCACAGGATGTCAAAGGAAATAGGATTTGATATGAATATTAAATAAGCCAGAAAAGAAACCAAGATAGAATTTAAAATACTTTGGAATCCATTGAGGGTGTCTTGCAAGTATAAAAAAGAAACAAATGTTCTTCATTTGAAATAAAATACAAATTCAAAACCTCATCATACCAGTGAAAACATATTTCTGGAGACCAGTTTTAGAATTTTAACACATTTTAATCAACAAGACTGAAATAAATGCTGAAATTAAATTTCTGTCAATCTAAGAAAATTAATGTTGAGGTAATTGAATGAATAATTAGCTAATATTGAAATAAATTTTCTGTCAATTTGAGTAAATATACAAATCATCATAAAGAATTCCATTTATCCTGCACTAATCTCATAAACACATCAAACTGACTGATTTGACTATTTTGTTTTTACTCCCATCACTTCTAATATGTTTGATTTTTGATAGAAAAAATATATTAAGTGGTTCATTGAAACATAAATTTACCAGGTTAGAATGGGGTTGGCTATTTTTCTCCAACTGAGAGAGACGGGAATAAATGAAGACCACCCAGATGAGGACAAGACTACTCATCCAAAGCTTGCCCTCAGAGATAATAAACTATATACCATCACTTGTGTTTGCCAGAGCTTTGAAGGCAGACAAAAAGAGTGAGAAGGCTTTATGCTGGAATGAAAGGAAGGGCTTCATTGTATGCCCTGATTGGAGATTGTTGTCATGGAGAAACTGGAGGTCATCTACTTAGTGAGGTATCCTATATGAATGGTTAGAGCATATTTGATTTTCCTTGATTTTCTGTGGTTGGTTCTAAGTTGGAAGTAAAAGTAAGAAGGGGGATAAAACAGTCATTGAGTCCTGACCATTTGGAACCAATTGCTACAGTACTACAGAGGTTATGGTTTGGCTTCTGGGCTATTGAATACGGGAGAGAGTTTTGTGTGTCAGAATTCTGTTTTCATGTATGATCTGGCCATTGTCCATTGGTTTATTCAGTCTCTCATACTAATATTATGAATCTCAAATTTTCTTCTATTAGATATTTTAAGCTACCAATATATGTGCATTTTTTCAAGATATTTAACTCAATTTAGTGGCTAAAATTAATTAACATATAGAAAGATAATAAATTTCCAAAACGGTTGAAACATTCTTACCAATTTATATTGACTTTGTACCTAATGCATAAAGTGAAAGTGTTAATCACTCAGTCATGTCCAACTTTATGCAACCATGGACTGTAGCCCACCAAGGTCCTCTGTCCATGGAATCCTCCAGGCAGGAATACTGGACTGGGTAGCCATTCCCTTCTCTAGGGGCTCTTCCCAACCCAGGGATCAAACCCAGGTCTCTTGCATTGCAGGTGGACACTTTACAATCTGAGCAATGAGGGAAGTCCACGGAACAAATAAGGAGAAACATATATAAGAAGAAACATACGTTTGTTACCAAAAGCAGAATTAAATGCTTTTTGACACTGAAAGTCTTGGCAGATCTTTAGGTAGCAACTTGGTTTCTAAGAAATAATTGCCTGTGAGAATAGTAGTTTTTTCACATCGCTTATATAATGTAAGTAAGTTGTTTTCAATTTCCTCTTTGCACGATGGTAATTTTGGTGGCTTTTCCAAATTTTAACATATGCAGGCCCACTTATGCAGAAAACAGACAGGGCTGTTCAGTCTTACAACATATGTAGATCAGAGATTGTTAAACCTGTGCAACTCCAACTCAGATGCAGCCACTGAGATGAGTGGATGAGATCATCCCAGAGGATAGGGGATCCCAAATACAAACAATACTCAATGGAATTTTGTGAAAGAGCTTAAAAAGAGTCAATGAGTCAATCTCATATCTGCAGGGTGGAGCCCTGGGGGCACAAATTTCACACATAGACATGCTTTGTTGTTGTTTTCTGCATTTACCTTTTACTGAGGAAGCCTTTCTCTATTCCTAATATATTCAGAGTCTTGGTAGTTGACTTTTAAAAAAGGCTTTTGAGCATCTATTAAACTGACCATATATGTTTCTCTTTATAAAATCAGTTGAGGAACGTCCCCGGTGATTCAATGGTTAAGACTTTGTGCTCCAATCCTTGGTCTAGGAACTAAGATCTCACATGACATGGGGCCTGGTAAAAAAAAAAAATATCAGTTGGAAAGTTTTCTTCCTTTTTAAAAATTGTGTAGAATTGGTGTTCTGGACAGTTGTTTAAGGTTAAGTTTTTGAAAATGAATTCAATTTTTGATAGATACAGCACCAGAAAAAATTTGTATCTGGCACCTTTGGTCATTGCTGATAAGTTTAATTTTTTTATAAGATTTGTTCATTTAATGTAAGTTGAATTCATTGTCATTATTGCTATATAGTCACTTATCTTTCATCTTTTGTGGGAGTGTTAGAGACACTTTGGTCGGCAACTTGCTCCAATTTACCAAACTTTCTTGCCATAGAAATATGAGAGGTTTATTTTTATTTTTTGGATAAAACCAATTAACTAACAGAAATAATCACCTTAGCTACCAGGTGAATCTAGGATGAACTACTTGTGACAAACAGTGCTGTCAAGCCCTCTTACGTGTGATTATGAACAGAGTGGGTTGGATAAGCTTGGCTGAATAAAGAGCCGAGGTTTCTTTATCTTTACAATGTCTTTAGTGGATCCCTTATGATGAGCATCACATTGTGGATTAAAGCTTATGCAATATTAACACTGATTTTCTTTTCTATCACTGTGGGAAAGTTTTCTGGAGATTTTGGGAAGAGATTTTCTCATATTTCCCCAACAATTGTGGGTTTATTTTTGGTTAACATTCATAACATATTGTTTCTTTGTAACAATTTGGAGTTTTTAAACTCCCTTGAGTTTTACTCTTAGATGCATGCATTACTTAGAACTATGTTTCTCAATTTTCAAATACTTGAACTTATTATTTTTTCTCTTTATTACTAATTAACTCAGAATTTTTTTTCAATATATTAAAATTTCAAATGTGTTATTGTGGATGAAAATAGGACTTATATCAATAATTCTTGACTTGCAAGTACTTAATATGTGTGACTTTGCAGATATTAGTTAATATCATTTCTAAAACTTAGTTTCTTATCTTTAAAATTAAAAAAAATACATAGTTTATTGTTTAAGATATAAGTGAAAGTGTGTGTATGGAGGTGTTAAAGACTAGAATTATTACTTCATGTATGTTTTCATAGGAGACACATCAAACTCCTCATGCAAAAATATTTATTATTGTTGTTCAAAATAGGCCGTGTCTGTGATGAAATCAATATACTCTCATTACTAATGAGAGAATAAAGGGTATGGTAAGCAATAATGATAACATTATTCCTGAAAGACTGAAAGCAAGTTTCATTTCTAATGGATAGTTAACTGAAATAGCAAATCACAATTTTTACCACTAGTTCAATTCAGTTCAGTCACTCAGTCGTGTTCAACTTTTTTAACCCCATAAATTGCAGCATGCCAGGCCTCCCTGTCCATCATCAACTGCCAGAGTCTACCCAAACCCATATTCATTGAGTTGGTGATGCCATCCAACCATCTCATCCTCTGTTGTCCCCTTCTCCTCCTGCCCCTTATCCCTCCCAGCATCAGGATCTTTTTTTTTTTTTAATTTTATTTTTACTTTATTCTACGTTACAATACTGTATTGGTTATATAACAGACATAATGTGGACTTACACAGGAATAACTTCAAATTTTTACTACCTCTTTTGTTTGTGATTCTCCGTTTTTAGTGTCCATAGCAATCATCTGGGCTAGGGCCCTTGAGAAATTAGATTCAGGTCCCAGAATCCAATCACAAGTAATCTAATGAAACTCAAATCTGCCTTTTAAATAAGCACCAGTGATTTTTCACAATTGGCTTATCTACGGACCACAGTTTGCTTTTCAATCTGTGCTTTTGTTCCTATTGAACTCGCATCATTAGGTTTGGGCATACACTATCTCTATTATGTTCCATCTTTCAAATGAAATAAACATAATACCTTTGTTTTTGTTACATGATTGCTGAGTGTGTTTAGAATACCCACAAGGTTTTCAGAATGTCAGACATTTGCTATCAAAACTTGCTTAAAGGTTATTATGTGTATTTTCTACATAAATAAATGGGTTACGCAAGTTCTTATGCACCCCTTAATTAAACCTGCACCCTAAACTCCAATTATATTTTCACATCTTGTTTGGATTTGATTAACATCTTTTCTAATCCTACAAAGTAATTTCCAGTCTCTGTTAAATTATTGTACTATAAATAAGAAATAATCATTTAAACTTCAACCTTCTCTTTTCAAAGATTATGACAATCAGGTGTGATAGTATTACTGCAGAAATGTCAGCTCAATTATTTTTAGAATAATTAGCTTCATTATATAGAGAAGGCACACAGATATAAAATTCAGTTTCTTGATTCTTAAGTAGCTTCAGTAGCAATCAAATCCAAAGTGAAAGAAGCTCACACCTGCTACCTTCATCCTTTGTCATTCTCCTACAGAAAGATTTACTATCATAGAATCTAATCAGTTATTAACTATGAGCTAGAAATGAATTTTAAACATCAACACATGTATCCAGAAGTTACTGAATTAAAATATACCAGACATTTTTTCCAATAATTGAAAAATACAATATGATATAGTGTTGCTTGTGTATCTACAGTATTGGAGATATAAAGAGGCCAGATTATTTGATCAGGGTAAAGCTTGAGATAGGACTTTCCTTGTGGTTTAGATGATAAAGAATCAGCCTGCAATGCAGGAGACCCTGATTCGATCCCCAGATCGGGAAGATCCCTGGAGAACAGAACAGCTACCCATTCCAATATTCTTGCCTATAGAATTCCATGGACAAAGGAGCCTGGTGGGCTACACAGTCCCTGGGTTCCCAGAGAGTCAGACATGACTGAGCAACTAATATTTGCACTTTCACTTTACTTCAGGACTAAAGTGTTCCTACATAATCGCTCCTGTTATGCCAGTTTATCAGTTAAACACACTCATAGAACATAGGCATTTTCTGTATCAACTCAAAACTCTTCTGAGATGAATAAAAATATACCTCTGAATCAGAAACTTCAACTGTAAGTCCATTTGATTATCCAAGTACAGAAAGTTTTTGAAGATCATCTGATAAATTATATGTTTTTGGAGAAAGAAAGTAACATTAGTTTTAATTACTAGAAAGAATGAGGGTGAGGTAGTAAGATAATCATATACAGAATAAGTCAGGGGAAAAGAGTTAACAATTGAGAGTTGTTTGTCTGCAAATTAGCCCAGAGGATACACTGAGGCTTCTCAGGTTTTATACATCATTAGTTAGACAAGTAACACTTCATATCGGAATGAACAATATGAGGATATTTTAAAGAAGTAAACCTTATATCCTTCCAGAGTTATGTCCATACAATTATTTGCTTGTGTGAGGAAGCAATTTCTGGGACTTGAAAGGTGTGTTTTTGTTTGTTTGTTTTTCTTTTTAATGTATGTACTTGTTGTATAATGGTAAATACTTTACACAAGGGAGATTACTAGATGCACTTAGATTTTTTGTTTTACTTAGAAAAGAAACATTGTTGCTGTGAAAATTGGAAAGATACTTCTCTTTTTACAAATAATTTAAAACTGTAATTTTTATTTCCTTTTCTAAAACTGATGAATACATATGCACAAAAATATATCTTAACAAATGAATGTAACTTGATAGTTAAAGCATTGCTAACATTAAGGTTATTGTGTGATCCATGAACCAACTGGTGGGGTTGCTCAGCTTAAAGGGAAGCCTTTTCTTATCATAGATCTGGCAAGGAAAATTGCCACTTTAGTCCTCCTTGGGAAAGCATATTGATGTAGTTTTTTAAGACTTCTGTTGCGAAGGATTACTTGAACCATCTGATGAATTTTGGTAGTAGAGGATATTGTCTGGACTTTGCAAACAATCAAGCATTTAAAGAATGAGATTACTAGGAAAATGATAAGGTCAGTGGTTGGAAAGGAATCTAAACTCAGTTTCTGAGACCACAGGACAGCCAGTCAAGATTTTTAGACAGTGGGCTCAGAGCATCTTTAGATGGTACAGTGAAGAAAGCGGTGGAAGTCTGGTATATTTCCCAGTGTGCAATTTGATGTTTTTGATAATGATATAGACTAGATATTAGAGAAGCTTTGAGTCAATCGTATTAATGGCACAACTTTCTTGTAAGACTATCATGTTAAGGAATATAGAAAAAAAATGCATTCCATTCATAGTATGCACAGTGTGTACTACATCAAGTGTTGTTATAGTATTATTCCATGAATGATTCAGTATTATCTTGTTTATATTATTATATAAACTGAAGTGTAGAAAACATAACACAAAACATGTAAAATGATCTATAATACTGAAGAATATTTCTCCCTAAGCTCTCAATATAAATATATGCTCCATAAGAGGATATTCTGACTTCTAAATCTTTTCTACAAGTAGATATTTCTTAAGTACTAGAAACATAATTTTACACTTTATAAAGGCTTGCAGTAAGAAAGGAATTTACAGTCTCTCTTAGATAAGAATCAGTTCAGTTCAATTGCTCAGTTGTGTCTGGTCTTTGTGACCCCGTGAACTGCAGCATGCCAGGCTTACCTGTCCATCACCAACTCCTGGAGCTTGCTCAAACTCATGTCCATTGAGTCAATGATCCCATCTAACCATCTCAGCCTCTGTTGTCTCCTTATTCTCCTGCCTTCAATCTTTCCCAGCATCAGGGTCTTTTCCAATGAGTCAGCTCTTCACATCAGGTGGCCAAGGTATTGGAGTTTCAGCTTCAGCATCAGTCCTTCTAATGAATATTCAGGACTGATTTTCTTTAGGATTGACTGGTTGGATCTCCTTACAGAGCAGGGAACTCTCAAGACTCTTCTGCAACACCACAGTTCAAAAGCATCAATTCTTTGGCACTCAGCGTTCTTTATAGTCCAACTCTCACATCCTTACCTGACTACTGGAAAAACCATAGTTTTGACTAGATGGACCTTTGTTGACAAAGTAATGTCTCTGCTTTTTAACATGTTGTCTAGGTTGGTCACAGCTTTTCTTCCAAGGAGCAAGTATCTTTTAATTTCACAGCTGCAGTCACCACCTGCAGTGATTTTAGAGCCCCCAAAATTAAAGTCTGTCACTATTTCCATTGTCTCCTTATCTATTTACCATGAGGTGATGGGACTGGATGCCAGTATCTTAGTTTTCTGAATGTTGAGTTTTAAGCCACCTTTTTCATTCTCTTCTTTCACTTTTATCAAGAGGTAATAGATAAGGTAACAGTATGTAAATAGCATAGAGTTCTATACTCTGCTGTTCTATCGCTGTTGCATCTCCATTTTTCCACTAGTGAACAAAATCAGAGAAGAAAATTGAGTCCATATTAAGTGAGGGCATAATGTTGGTTATTTTACTCAATCACCATTAACTTAAATGGCATAGTCAATTTTTAAAACACTGACTAAAAACAGAAAGTTCATGTAGTAAAGTTAAAACGTGTTGAGAAATGTACTGGAGGTTTGGTAATGGATAATTGTCCTTAAAGTGAATTTCAGAATAACATATAAAGCATTGCTTCCATCTAAAGTGGTTCAGTTACAGATACAGGGAGGTTCTTTTGTAAGATGACTTCACCTTCAAGACTCATGCCTTGTATTCCGAAAGACATTACATAACCATGTCCAGAGTAGATTTATATATTATACGGTAATGCTCTGAAATACACCTCCAGCTCCTTCAGCTTATTTATGATGTTTGTGAGATCAATGGATGAGCCAAAATTATGCAAGATGAAACAGTGCTTATTGACATCACACATATTTCTCGTGAAAGGGCAAGGGACCAGAAAATTAACAGACTGTGTCTGCAGGAGGCTACCTGATTCTTTTCAAGGCACTTTGGAATTTTTCTCAATCACTGACTCAGCAGTTTTTAACTTCTAGACAGACAAATTTGGCTCCAAAGCCATCAAATTTAATCCAAAACCTGTAACTACCCCAGCAAGCATCACCAGTCATATGAATTCCATGGGAGGGCCTTAAGGAACATAGGCAGTTAATGTCACACCTCTCTACATCCAGATAAATTGAGTCATTTGAAAAACTTTCATGTTAAAAGTGTTGAATTGCTTAGCACATGACGGATGTTTAGAAAGAAATTAATTGATGTATTTTTCTTGCATTTTGCTTTTAGTTGAAAATGTCCCAAATTTATCCAATGATAGGAATCACAAAGGGTACTTTATTTATAATATTACTATTTCTAATACCAACATTAGTAATAATAATAAATATGAAACAACAAAACAGATATCTGTCTCCTTTCTTTGTTGGTATAACTTGTAACATCTGGGTTTCATCAAGACACTTTGGGAAACACAGCTAATAGCTTAAAAGCCATGCAGAATGCCTCAGGATATAGCATATATTGCAAAACAAATATTAAATATAGCTTAGCAATAGACAACAGAATATCAGATAATGGTAAACATGTGAAAGAAATGTAACAGAACAAAAATGTATTCGAAAATAATGAAAATCTTGAAAATACACTAAAAGAAACATAATTTATGATTTTCAGCCCAAGAAAATTTGTAGTATTATAACTGCAAACATCACTTAACATTTGAGGGTTCTCTTTTTAGGTTGTAAAGTCTATTTTTCCCATTGCTGACCTGACAGTTTAGAACTCATTTCTTTTCTATTAACATGTGTTAGATCTGGGGATATCTATTATATACATTCAATGTGCTCTCCATATGTATCTTGGAAACCATATGCACGTATAACAAAGTCACAAACTTTAACTCATACTGCAGTTTGTGTGTATGCAAATTGTTACTGTGGCTGAGATACCTGGAGCTTTTTCAAGAATAATACAGATTCCAATGACAGGAACAATCTGGTTTAAACATCAGCCTTATTTCATCTTTCACACATTGAATTTCTGTTCTTCTTGGACAAAATTAATCAGTCCCTCCCTCAGCCTGGCTGCTTCTTCATTTAAGAATATGCTCATATGTTTGGAAGAGGCAGTATGGAAAGTTTTTAGGCACCATGAACTCTATCCTCTGGGATGCCATGTTTAAGCCACCTTAAAGCTGCTTGTTCTTCTAGTCCTTTTGCCTGGAACAATGGCATATGATGCTATTGTTCCCTGGCTGACTGGCCATCCCTTACACTTGTCAATGCCATGGCCCTCTTGGCCTGGCTCTGGCAGTCTGCTCTGTAGGCATGTTACAGCAGGAACATTACTAGCTCTCCTAAGGCAAACTCCCCATGCAGATTTCCAAATACCACATGCAAGAAGTAAAGGCAGAAACAAAACTTCAGGGACTTCCCTCTGTGTGTGCTTGTAGATCACCTAAAACACTTTGATATGACCCAAACTCAAAGCATTAGGAGCAGCCTGTCTGAAGAGTCTAATTTAAGTGTCAGCCCTGGTCTGCCCTCAATGATAAACTCATTAAACTATTTCCTTATCAACTGGTCAAAGCTCAGAGAGGAAAATCTTTCCCATTTGATTGCTTTGCCCTCCTTCCCATGATCCTTTATGCCCCCCAAATAGAGGAGTTTTCTTTTCAGATCCCCTATTTATTATGAATCTTTGCTATAACAAATGTAGAACTGCCATAGGTATGAGATTATTCTCTAATTGATGCAAAAACAGTATGAACTGAGCCCTCCTATTTTGAACGTGATTTACATAAATGAAGAAAAAACAATCTGATAAATGAAAAAATTATCTGTTAAATACCTACTTCTAAATGTTGATCTCTTACTCTATAATCCCACTTTACATACCAGAAAAGGTTATTATCTTAGACTAACCTTCTATTTCCTTTTGAAGCCAATCCTAATTTCCTTACACTCATGTAAATATCTTAAACTAATCTGCATGTACATTCTATGCTTAAAAAGGCAATACATGAAAGCACATTAGTCATTTTCAAAATATCATTCCTAAAGACATGTATGTTAATATATTATTTAACAAATATAACAAAAATGTAAGTGATTCTTGAAACTTAAGAGTAAGCATCTCTCTATCTCCCTCCTGAAGGTGCAGCATTCTTGTGAAAGCAAGAATGTTTTCCCATGAAAGCAGTTACTTAAAGAAAATGTCTTTTTCTCATTACAGCCTTTTTGATACTCAAGCTCCAATATGCTTTTGTCTTAGCCAACTCTTCAGCTATTGTTTATATCTGTGCTCTCATTCATTACCCTCTCCTTCATTCAGCTAGAAAGAATAATTCGGTTGCATTCTTTCTCTGTTACAGTATTACAGTTTCCTTCTCCTATCAATTACTCCAGAAAGTCAACACTTGTTCCTTTTTATATGTCGGTTCTTTGTTCCCGGTAAGAACTCAGATAACATCTCCCCAGTCCTTCAAATTCCACTTCTTTCTAGAGTATCTACATATCACTCAGTTAATTTTGTGGAGATATACTTATTAATTTGTATTATGAAATGTCTTGGAGAGAAAAAGGAGTCCCCAAATTGGAAACCTTCCGTATAATATGGGGAGAAATAGGACTAATATTATCATCATCCCTGCTTCAGATGCCTAAAAATCAACAGCATAGTAAAATGCTGTGCTTGAAAACATATACTTTGTGATATTTATTCTGAGAAATAACTAGAGAAATATTTCAATTCTATGCTTAGAATCTCATAGTTCATTTAGATGAGTCTTAAAATGTTGATATAACCTTGATGTCTCTTCTTTATTTGATAAACATACTCCTGAATATTTAAAAACTCATAATTTAAAGTAATGAGGAAACAACTATTTACTTATTATTCATCAGTCTTACAAGTAGCTGTTTCTATCTTTAATGCCACTGGAATAATTCACATAATTGCAGATCACTTAGAATGCCATGTTTCAGTAACATCATTTCTAGTACACAATGATCAAATTCTGCCTTACAGGTCAAAAGGACCATGCATTTCAACTGAACAGAAAGTAGGTATGATCTTTTCAGTTTTATTTATGAAAAACTAGAATGTCACTACAAAGTTTTAGAGTTATAGCAATAAAACAATTCAAATGTGTTGTAACAACTGTCATCTATTTGTTCATTTATTTAGTTCAAGTTGATTGCTATGGAGGGAATGTTTTTGTCTTTTTCAAACAGCCTGATTGAGTCCATCATTGTTTTCCTGGTTATGTAATGCATTATTTATGTTACCCTAAACCATTTTACTTTTGCTTTAAAATCACTCCACAAGTCTTCTAATTTGTTTAGTCTTCTCAGAGCTTTGCAGAGCAGGCTTAGGGTCTAAAAACGAGGCTACAGCAATTCCCCTTCAGGGCTTTTGCACTGACTAAAAGAAAGCAATCAAACTTATCAGCTGGAAACAGTCTTTGGCTTCAAGTGAACAGATCAGTTCATTTACTGCCTTTAAAGACTCTTACTGGGGCAGTCAAGCTCCCCTGCAAAGAAACCACTATCCCAGCACAATAAAAGAGTCTTGAATTCTAACTGTAATGTTGTTCATCCTAACCAGGACCTGCAGTTGGGATCCTCAGGGTCAAGCAAAAAGAGATGGCCAGTACTTTTTAGGTGATTTATGATAAACTTGTCCAATGAAAATAATTCTGCAATTTAAAAAGCCAGAATCTTTCTATTTGTAATACATTTTTATTACAGTGTATAGAAGGAACTGCTTTGGCATTATATTCACATTTTATTTCAATACATATCCTGGAAAGTATTTGGGATAAAGAGGGGACAGAGCATTAGTAAGTTCATTCCTCTGTCAACTTAGCCAACTTTCTTTAAAAGTCAGTCATAATATAATGGATGCAAATAAAAATAATTAAAGCAATGGCTTAAAGAAAGCCCAAGAAGTCCCAGACAGTATAGAGAGAGGAAAATGAAAATATGTGGAGAAGAATGGCCAAAAAAAGCCATACTTCTCTACCATTGTGTTTAAGGAGAGATATGCAAAATAAAGGAATCCTGTTAATCCTAATATAGAATATAAATCTTAAGAAAGTAGAAAAGGGAAAATATATGCTTTTTCCTTTCTGTACAGAAGGGATTTCCACCAGAAGGACCGAGTTGTCAGCCTTGAACAAGTATATTATAGCTCATTCAAGCTTTGCATCTGTTGGTTATAGAACATATTGTTGTATCCAGCATGGCTTCCAGGAGAAAAAAAACAGTGTTCATATTTTCAACATGAATCTCACAAAGTAAATATTGTAATAAAAATTGGTAGATAAAATGGAATCACCTATGTTTAATAAAAGTTGTGACTTCACTAGCTCTCCAATACAAACATAGGCAAGGCTAATCACCTTTCTAATTTTCAATTTCCTCCTAGATGAATTAAGACCAGCTGAACTGGGATGAAAGATTTCCATGATTTTTAAAATCCATCAAGAATTATCATTTTTTTCAAGAAATGATATTGACCTGTTTATCTATACTTCAGTGACAGCACATGGCATTCTTTTAAATAACAGAGTTTGAAATATACAGAAGTGGCTGCTTAGAAGCTGTATATATCCTAAATGCTAAAAAGTTTCAAAAATAGAGCTATAAATTTTTTAAACTATTTATAAATAGTTCCAAATCTGAGAGCATTCTCCAAAATAACATACAAAATGCTTTCACTCTTCTATAATTTAATTAGCCATTTAATTCTTTCATGCACAAATAATTAAATTTTTTTGGCCACACTTTATCTTGTAAATCTGAAAACAAATTAACCTGACTTAATATTTACTTTCATTGCCATGATTTTGAGCTGTGAAGTTATTGTTAAAATTTTTAGGCATCTGTGATCAGAAAATATCATTTTCAGATGTAAATTAGGAAGTATCCATTGAGGTTTCTCTATAAGCAACCTTGTAATTTCAACCTTTTTCCTAAGGGAAATTATTTATGCAGTGTCTGCGTTTCTTTTTTATCATTTCCAGTCTCTTGCTTTGTTACCATCCACTGGGTTTCAGAGTTTCTTTTTGATATTTCTAATTAAGATTGAAGTTTGCTGGGTATTTTTTAATGTTCATATGAAAAATTTCTTGGAACAAGGCCATTTTCCTAACCCAAAAAGCTGTTACTGTGAGTAGGCTTGCTCTTAGATAACTCCTTCTGTAGCAATGTTCAAGATTAATTAGCATTTCTAAAGAAGTAAATGAGTGTCTTGCTTTTCACTTTCTCTGAAAAAATGTTTGACATATTTTGAATGTTTGATTTTGCTGCATTGCTCTTAATATATGCTAATACAAGCTTACAATGTGATAGAATAGCATAGTGATTAAGCAGGTATAAGAATCTCAGTGAAGTGATTAAATGCTTTTCTTCTTTAATAGTAAGGTGACATAATAGCTTGTCTATTATTGATAAAGATATCATAACCATAATATTAAAAAAAAGAAAAGAAATTGATTGGGTTTTATCCCCCTGACATTCTTTCATACTCTTAATCTCCAGAGAGTATCAAGAACATTGAAGTAACTTTTTAGAAAATTTAGAAATATTAGATTTAAGTTTAATTAATGGGAATTTTCTATTTGTTCACTGCCACACCTCTAATTCCTAGAAGGAAATTGCTTTTTACCTTGAATATAAAAATTAAATATTTTGGATA
>SJYC01097990.1:0-10766 GCA_006408675.1 Madoqua kirkii
CCTATGCAATATTGCTCTTTGCAGCTTTGAACCTTGTTTCTATCACTAGTCACATCCACAACTAGGTGTTGTTTTTTCCTTTGGCTCCATCTTGTCATTCTTTCTGAGTTATTTCTCCACTGATCTCCAGTAGCATATTGGGCACCTACTGACTTGGGGAGTTCATCTTTCAGTGTCCTATCTTTTGCCTTTTCAAACTGTTCATGGGGTTCTCAAGGCAAGAATACTGAAGTGGCTTGCCATTCTCTTCTCTAGTGGACCACATTTTGTCAGACCTCTCCACCATGACCCACCCATCTTGGTTGGCCCTACATGGCATAGCTTAGTTTCATTGAATTAGACAAGTCTGTGGTCCATGTGATCAAATTGGCTGGTTTTCTGTGATTGTAGTTTCAGTGTGTATAGAATGATATTAAAATCATTTTTTCAGACTTTCTGATAAGTAAGGCATAGAGAAAGAAAAAAAGAAATATAATTCTCTATTACTAGAGGATCTAGAGCTAAGTTTCCTGATTAGTGACTAGTGTTTTTACTCACTGGTTATTCTTAACTTGATTCATGTAAAATTTAGATATTTAAATGAAAGAGTCTATAAAAAGCTCTACTTTATTCATAATTGCCAAAACATGGAAGCAATTGAGATATTGTTTAATAGAGGAATGGGTAAGTAAACTGGTACATCCTTAGAATGGAGTTTTATTCAATGCTTAGAGAAATGAGCTATCAAGCCACAAGAAGATATAGAGGAAAGTTAAATGCATATACTTTAAATGAAAGAAGCCAGTTCAAGAGAGATATATGTGGTATGAAAGTTAAAGTAACTCAGTTGTGTCCAGCTTTTTACAAAGTCATGGACTATACAGTCCATGGGATTCTCTAGTCCAGAATACTGGAGTAGGTAGCCTTTCCCTTCTCCAAGGGATCATCTCAACCCAGGGATCAAATTCATATCTCCTGCATTGTAGGCAGATGCTTTACCAACTGAGCCACAAAGGAAGTCCATATTTGGTATGATTCCAGGTATATGACATCCTGGAAAAGGTTAGATTACACAGGTAGTGAAAGTATCCATGCTTTCCAGAGACTTAGGGAAAGGTAGGGGAGAAGGGGTTGAGCACTAGCAAATATTAGACCAGTGAAACTAGTCTGTACACTTTAAGGGTTGATGCTACTGCTGCTAAGTCGCTTCTGTCGTGTCCGATTCTGTGCAGCCCCATAGACGGAAGCCCGGAGTCTCCCTCATCCCTGGGATTCTCCAGGCAATACACATCATTATATATTTGTCAAAGCCTGTGGAATGTACAACACCAAGAATGAACCCTGATATTAACATGGACTCAGTAATAATAATACATTAATGTTGGTCATCAATTGTAAAAAATGTACCATCTTGGTGCTTGAGGCTGTTGTATGTGTGTGGGGAGAGCTATCAGAGAATTCTTTATGTCCTATTCAGTTTTGGTGTGAACTAAAAACTGCTCAAAAACATAAAGTCACTAAAGGAAAATGATATAAAAAACAGAGTACACTGGTAATAATAACATGCTTAAAAATTTAAAACCTAGATTTAGGTGTTTACGAATTTAAAGAGCAGTTGAAACAAGAGCTATTCTTGAATGATTAAGCCCATCTTGACTCCTAACTAGTTTTTTATTGGTAGGCCAAACACAGACTAAATAACAACTTGCATTTTGAGTTCTCAAATGGAAAACAAACAAAACAATGACTAAGCCATGGAATGCTGAAAACTCTTAAGGGAAATCTATCCTTTATAGGCAGTAAACATTTATCTCCTAAAATTCAATCATATTGTTTAATGCTGTATTTTTTAAAATGCAATCATCTTTGTAGGAAATCAGCACCAGCAATTCTACAGTTCTTTATATATCAATTGCTTCCAATTTTTTCATTTATAATTATTAAAACCAACATATTACTATTTGACAAATAAACAAAATAGAAAATCCCCACCATTTATATTACTGTTTGTAAAATCTCTGCTTCTCCTGATTTTGCTTTTATGTATTTAAAGTCTTCACTAACATTTCAGGGCTTCCCTGGTAACTCAGCTGGTAAAGAATCTGCCTGTAATGCAGGAGACCCCAGTGCAATTCCTGGGTCAGGAAGACCCCTTGGTGAAGGGATGGGCTACTCACTCAAGTATTCTTGGGCTTCCTTGGTGGCTAAGATGGTAAAGAATCCACTTGCAGTGCAGGAGATCTGGGTTTGATCCTGGGTCTGGAGAAGGAAATGGCAATCCACTCCAGTACTATTGCCTGCAAAATCCCATGGACAGACAAGCCTTGTAGGCTACAGTCCATGGGGTCACAAAGAGTCGGACACGACTGAGTGACTTCACTTCACTTTCACTTGGGAAGAGCCCCTGGAGGAGGGTGTGGCAACCCACTTTGGTATTCTTGCTTGGAGAATCTTCATGGACAGAGGAGCCTGTTTGGCTACAGTCCATGGGGTTGAAAAGAGTCGGACTTGACTGAATGACTAAGCACACATGCACACTATTATTTCAAATGCTAAACCATTTTATTACAGTGTGCAAGATGATGTGAGTCCACCCAGTCTAGGGTTCTGTAGAGCTAAGGGATAGCTGAAAGGCTCCACCTCCTGGCACAAGACCAGAGCCTCAGTTTGAAATTTCACATGTGTTAAAATTAGGTCAGGAATAAAAGCTTAAATATTTTTATGTCCTAAAACATTAACGTTTCTCCCTGCTACTTTTTTGGTCACATAAGCAAATACACAAAGTATATTTCTTAGAGATTAATTATTGAAACCTAGGTAATAACTGCAATCAAAGAAATATGTTTTCACATTTAAATTACTCTGGGTTGCTAAGCTCTTTTGACTCCAAACCCCAGTGATTTAGTCACTAATGAGAATCGTTTTCTTTCTGAGGACTGTAAGCTTAGTATGTCTTTATGTAGCTATTTTTCCCTCTCTAACTTAAAGCTCATTAAATAGAAGCTGACTTTCCCTAGTTGCAGGTTTTTAATGTACTGCCTGTGAAGAATTTTCAGTGCTTAGCATTAAAATGTCACAGGATCCACACAGCTTTTACTTTCTCTTAAAGAAAGTATTTTTTATAGAAATTCCAATAACACAGTAAGCAATGAACTAAAAGAATAAAGTTTTGTGTTTTTGAATTCCATATACAGCTTCATCATTTTTCTAATGTCTTTTAAAAAGTGAAGATAACATTTTTGCAGTTAAGGATTATTCTTTATTACTCTAATTCTAGATCAGATAGTATGCTCTGGTTAGGCTGCACCCTTAAATTTTAAATTACTAACAGTTACAGAATTTTGGCATATGATTTCATAAATATTCATTTTAAGCTGGCCAAAAGCTCATTCCATCTCTATAGATCACAGTCTCCTATCTTTTACAGTCTATTTCAAGCATACTTATTTTTTGACCATAGGTACAAATAATCATATGCTTATGTTCATAGCCAGACACCAGGGATGAGTTCCTATAATCTTTTATTTCACTCTCATTTCCCACTTCCTATTCTCACCTCCTGTTATAGACAACCACTTAAGTTTCTTTATTTTCTAGTCTTTTATATACCTAGATAAAATATGTAGTGCTGTTTTATGGTACACATATTTTAAATGTTTCTAAGAAATGTGATTAATTTTTGCAATATATCCATGTTTCTATGTGTATATTTATTTCATCTTTTCATTCCCTGCAAAAGCGTTGTTCACATTTGATTTATATATTTCTCAGTCTTAAATACAGTAATTATGTGCAACTCACTGAGATTACACACAAACACACACACACACAGTCCTCTGTAATAGATGTTCATCAGCATATATAACTTTAAACATGGGGATGAAATTTTTTCCCCTGGTCCATTTGCAAGAGTGGGTTTATTTGTTCCTAGGGTCTGAGTACTATCAAGTTGAATAAGTTTTCCTCTTAAGAATGGCCAGAACAAACTATACATCCATGAGTACTACCTTAGACCTACTATGCTAATCTATAACACTTATTATCCAGATTTTTATTCTTTGCTAAATTAGCTGTTGTCTTAAAATATGTATTTTTAATTACTAAGCCACTTTTCATATATATGCAGTAACGGGGTTCTTCTCAATTTGGCTGCTTATATCTTTGGTTTGCTGCTCTTTTTTTCTTTTTATTTATAAATTGAAATGTAGTTGATATATAATACTATGTTAGTTTCAGGAGTGCAACATAGTAATTTGACATTTAAATACATTGCAGAATTACCACCATCATAAATCTAGTAACCATCTGTCCCCATACAAAGCTAGTAACAGTGCCATTGACAACATTTCCTATATACAAACATGTCCTCATGACTTATAATGTTACTACTGGACGTTTGTACCTCTTAATTCCATTCACTTATTTTACCATTCCTCCACCCCTCTCCTTCTGGAAATACTTGTTTGTTTGTTTGTTTTTCTATATATCTATGAGTCTGTTTTCCGTTTGTTATGTTTGTTCATTTGCTTTATTTTTTGGATTCCATGTTTAACTAAGATCATACACTGTTTAGTTTTATCTGACTTATTTCACTTAGCATAATACACTCTAAATCCATCCACATTATTACAAATGGCAAAATTTCATTTTTTAATGAGTAGTATTCCATTGTGTGTGTATATATATATATTTATACACACACACACACACACACACACACACACACACACAGAAAACTATCTGTTTCTGCTTTATTGACTATGCCAAAGCCTTTGACTGAGTGGATCACAATAAACTGTGGAAAATTGTAAAAGAGATGGGAATACCAGACCACCTGACCTACTTCTTGAGAAACCTATATGCAGGTCAGGAAGCAACAGTAAGAACTGGACATGGAACAACAGACTGGTTCCAAATAGGAAAAGGAGTACATCAGGGCTGTATATTGTCACCCTGCTTATTTAACTTATATGAGGAGTACATCATGAGAAACAAGGAGCTGGAAGAAGCACAAGCTGGAATCAAGATTGGCAGGAGAAATATCAATAACCTCAGATATGCAGATGACACCATCCTTATGGCAGCAAGTGAAGAGGAACTAAAAAGCCTCTTGATGAAAGTGAAAGAGGAGAGTGAAAAAGTTGACTTAAAGCTCAACATTCAGAAAACGAAGATCATGGAATCTGGTCCCATCACTTCATGGGATATAGATGGGGAAACAGTGGAAACGGTGTCAAACTTTTTTTTTTTTTTGGCTCCAAAATCACTGCAGATGGTGGCTGCAGACATGAAATAAAAGACGCTTACTCCTTGGAAGAAAAGTTATTACCAACCTAGATAGCATATTCAAAGCAGAGACATTACTTTGCCAACTAAGGTCCGTCTCGTCAAGGCTATGATTTTTCCTGTGGTCATGTATGGGTGTGAGAATTGGACTGTGAAGAAAGCTGAGCACTGAAAAATTGATACTTTGAACTGTGGTGTTAGAGAAGACTCTTGAGAGTCCCTTGGACTGCAAAGAGATCCAACCAGTCCATTCTGAAAGAGATCAGCCCTGGGATTTGTTTGGAAGAAATGATGCTAAAGCTAAAACTCCAGTACTTTGGTCACCTCATGTGAAGAGTTGACTCATTGGAAAAGACTCTGATGCTGGGAGAGATTGGGGGCAGGAGGAGAAGGGGACGACAGAGGATGAGGTGGCTGGATGGCATCACTGACTCAGTGGACATGAGTCTGGGTGAACCTCGGGAGTTGGTGATGGACAGGGAGGCCAGTCATGGGGTCACAAAGAGTCAGACATGACTGAGTGACTGAACTTAACTGATATATGTATATGTATACATATATATATAATATCTTCTTTATCCACTCATCTACCTATGAAGGCCTAGGTTGCTTCCATTCTTGTCTATTGCAAATGATGCTGCAATGAGCATAGACTTGCACATATTTCATAAAATGACTATTTTTGTTATTTTCAGGTAAATATCCTGAAATTACTGAATCATATAGCAGTTTTATAACTAATTTTTGAGGAATATCCATATTGTTTTCCATAGTATGGGAAGTACAGTTTACCACTTTACAATCCTACTAAAACTTCATGAAGGTTCCCTTTTTGCCACATCCTTATCAATAATTGCTATTTCTTGTCTTTTTAGTGATAGCCCTTCTGAAAGGTGTGAGGTGATATCTTCTGTTTTGATTTTCGTTTCCCTAATGATTAGTGAGGTTGAGCATCTTTTCACATGTCTATTGGCCATCTGTTTGCTTTATTTGGAAAAATATCTGGTGTATTCAGGTCCTCTGTCCATTTTTTAATCAGATTATTTCCTTTTTTGATATCAAATCGTATTCATTTTAATAGTTTTATATTAACCCCTTATCAGATATGCCATTTGTAAATATCTTTTCTCATTCAGTAAGCTGTCTTTTACTTTTGTTGATAATTTACCTAGATGTGCAAAGGCTTTATAGTTTGATATAGACCCATTTGTTTATTTTTGTTTCTGTTGCCTTTGCCTGAGGAGACGTATCCAAAAAAAAAATGTTGCTAAGACAAATTGCAAAGAGCATACTGCCATATTTCCTTCAGGAAGCTTTATGGTTTCAGGTCTACATTTAAGTCTTTATTTTGATTTATTTTTGTATATGGTGTAAGACAGTGGTCCAGTTTCCCATTCTTTTGCATGTAGCTGTCCCGTATTCTCAGCATCATTTATTGAAAAGGTTGTCTTTTCCCCATTGTATATTCTTGCCTCCTACTCATAAACTATTGTAATTGACAACGTGATGTGTGTTTATTTCTGAGCTCTCTATTCTGTTCCATTAATCTATATGCCTGTTTTTGTGTCAATACCATAGCTAAAGCATCTGCCTGCAATGAGGGAGACCTGGGTTCAATCCCTGGGTCGGGAAGATCCCCTGGAGAAGGAAATGGCAACCCACTCCAGTATTCTTGCCTGGAGAATCCCATGGACTGAGGAGCTTGGTGGGCTACAGTCCATGGGTCGCAGAGAGTTGAACACGACTGAGCCACTTCACTTGGTTACTACAGCTTTGTAGTATGGATTCATGTCAGGGATCATTATACCACCATGTCTGTGTTGCAATTAAAATGAATATTTGAGTATATACATATGTGAAATAAAATTTCCATCTTTACCTATCTAATATAGATTTGGGGTAGAAGCATTTGATAAATATGAAACTTGAGAGCATATTTGTACCTGAAAATCCCAAAAGGAGATTATAGACAACATGGGGGAATATAATATTATTGAAATATAAGAATATGTGTGCATGCTAAGTTGCTTCAGTCATGTCTGTTTGAGATCCTATGGTTTGTAGCCCTCCAGGCTCCTCTGTTTATGCTAGAGTGGCAAGAATGCTGGAGTGGCTTGCTGTGGCCTGCTCCAGTGGAACATTCCTGACCCAGGGATTGAACCCATGTTTCTTATATCTCCTGCAATGGCAGGCGGGATCTTTACCACTAGCATTGCCTGGGAAGCCCACATAAGAACATAAGAAGTATATTTTTTAGATTGATTTAGTCATTACCCCTTTAAGATTTTTGTAGACCTCAAGGCTACTGGGAAAGCTAATAGCTTTTGATCTGGGTCTTGCAACTCCAGTATAAATAGTATATTAGAGCTAGCTATGGTGTCAGCATTTAGAAAAACTTTGACATGAGACTACTTAAAATACTGTGGCAAGATGATTTTTATTTATTAATTCATATTTTAGTCATCCTTTCAACATATTTTTAAATTAAAAACTAAGATTCAAGGGCTTTATCTAAGTATTAGTGATACAAAATTTTATCAATGCATGCAATTTTTACAAATAATGGGAGAAATGGAAAAAAATCATGAATTATTATATATTCTATGTTAATAACTACTATAAAGAAATATAAGGGGTTGAGAATGGGATTGCCTCAGTGGAAGCTGCTTTAAAAGCAAGAACTGAAAACCATGAGAATATTTGGGGGAGAATATATATATTTGGGGAAAATCATTCCAGGTGGAAGGAAGAGCACAAGGACACTCAGAAGAAAAACATATTCAGTCCATTAGATGCACATCAAGAAGCCAACATGGTTGGAATGGAGAAGCAAAGGAGATAGTGCAAGGAGAGAAGGACAGAAATGTAGAGTGAAAAATTTTATAGTGTCTGCACGTTATGCTGAGGGTTTTGGCTTTTATCTGAAAACCAGAACTCACATTTGACCAGTCCCTGGAGCAGGCCAGAACAGACCCTGCACAGGGAAAAAAATAGAAAATCTGAAGACTCTTTATATGTCCATGCATCTTTTCTCTTGTGATAATGTTCTCTGTACACACTGTTGTCATTTTGAAAAGAGTCTCTATTGCTAAAGTAATTAACTTCCTGGTGGCTCAGAAGGTAAAGAATCTGCCCACAATGAAGAAGTCCTGGTTTTGATCCCTGGGTTGGGAAGATTCCCCTGAAGAATGGAATGGCTTCCCATCACAGCATTCTTTCTTGGAGAATCCCACAAACAGAGGAGCCTGGCCAGCTAGAGTACATAGGGTTGCAAAGGATTGGGCACAACTGAGCAACTAACACACACTAATTTAATACAATTAGATCTTTCTCACTACCAAGAAGGATGTAGAAAAAGTGGAAAATTATAGATCACTTTTCATTTTCTTCCCTTTTCTTTTTCCCTTTCCTTCCCTCTCTCTTTTTTCCTTCCCTCCTTTTTTTCCTTTCATTCTTTCCTCCTCCTTCCCTTTTTAAACAAAGCAATGCATATTTCTGTTGCAAAGCAAAAAGGAAGATGATTCTTTCTGATTCTGGAAAATGTTCATTGATAAAGCTGTGTGCTTCACTTTTAACGACAGTCTTGATAAAATTCTCAACTATTAAAAGGGTTACCTGTTAATTATTTTCAAAATTAATTTATTTATTTTCACTTTTTTATTTTTAATGTAAATGTATTCATTGTAATTGGAGGTTAATTACTTTACAATATTGTATTGGTTTTGTCATACATCAACATGAATCTGCCATGGGTGTACATGTGTTCCCCATCCTGAACCCCCCTCCCACCTCCTTCCCCGTACCACCCCTCTGGGTCATCCCAGTGCACTAGCCCCAAGCATTCTGTATCCTGCATCGAACTTGAACTGGCAATTTTCAGTTTTGATTGAACTGGATGTTTGTGACTACATGCAGGCTTTCGTTACCGTGACTGGGGGCTACCAATCGCAGTGGACTGTCTCACTGTGGTGGCTTTTCTTGTTGCATAGCAAGAGCTCTAAGGTGTTCAGGGCCACTAGTTTTGATACACAAGCCTAGCTACCCCGGGTATGCGAAATCTTCCTGGACCAGGGATAGAACCCATGTTCCTTGCATTGGCAGGCAAATTTTTAACCAGTGAATCACCAGGGAAGTCCCTACCTGTTAATTATTGACAGTTAATACCTGTGGAAATCAGTGTGATCTTGCTGCAGATTCTGTTCAGAACTTGATAGGAGAAAGGATGGTGGTCACAGTACAACTGTCCAATAACTCAGAAATGGTGAGTGAGATTTCAATCTTTCCTGAGATCAAAGATTTTTTCTTACTAATGCAGCAGTTGCAGTCACATCGAAATGTTAGGATATCAACCGGTCCAATTGCTGGATACAAAAGTGTTGGCCTCCTATTATGCAAACTTTTTTTTTTTTTAGCCTATAGAAAAATGGCCAGCAAATCAAGAATTATTATCTACCCTTAATAACTTACTGGCTTTACTGACTCACTTAGATCTTATCTCTTTAAGTTGAAAGACCAAACAAAAACACAACCACCAAAGTCAGAGGAAACAAGTTTTAACAAAAGAATGTCATTAATTAAGACACCTCTTGCTGGTCAGAAAAGTAGCTCTGGAATGAATAAGTTTAGGCATGGTGGCCATAGAAGAGAAAATGACATCTGCAATACCCTGAGAACACATTTTTTTTTTTTAATCTTATCTGTAAAAAAATAAAAGAATGAAGGCAGGAAGGAGAAAATGTGCCCTCGTTGGTTGAGTATTCTCATAAAGTGTGTACTATTTGGAAGAAATTAACAGAATTGACAGGTGCCAATAAGGCAAACCTGAATACTGAATATTTTAGTTCCCCTGAATATTTTAGTTGCACACCTAAATCTGGCTAACCTGTGTTTAGGGACTGAAAACTTCTTTCCTTGCTGAATTGATATGAGCATAATTGAACATTTGGGAATTTTTTTTAAGTAAATTATTTTCCTACAGTGTGAATTTAAGTTTAATGTAATGAGTTACCTAATCTGAAGAATTTGCATTTTCATTCTCAACCTTATTCATTCAATTAAATGTTTTTCCCCAAGTCAAAAGCACTTACGACATTATTAAGTATGAATGTGGATGCATTCTCAGTCACGTCAGTCCTGTCTGGCTCTTTGAGACTCTATGGACTATAGCTTGCCAGGCTCCTCTGTCCATGGGATTTTCAGGCAAAAAATACTGTAGTGGTGGGTTCAAATGCCCTCCTCCAGGGGACCTTCTTGACCAAAGGATGAAAACCACGTCTCCTGCATATCCTGGACTTCCAGATTCTTTACCATTGAGACACCAGGGAAGCCCAAGTATGAATAAACTGAGTTATAAACAAGGGATCTGAAAAAACAAGTTTCTTTTTGTTTAATTGACCGCAGTAAATTGCATCATTGACCATATGCCTCTTTTGCATTCTTTGTTAAACAGAACAGAGTCAATTTTGTGTTCTAACTAAAGATAAAGCAAAGAAAAGCAAAAT
>SJYC01097991.1:0-17899 GCA_006408675.1 Madoqua kirkii
AAGATGAATATAGATGAAAGTCTTTTTCTCTCAGACTTATGAAAGGATTTAATATTAGCAAGAATATGCAAAAAGTTAGTGATTTCTTATATATATACACAGTGCAGCAAATATTTCCATTGTTTTCTTTGTTATGTTCCCACTAACAGTCTTGTAAGATAAGCTGATTTATTGTATTTCTGTCTCTTAATCCTTCCAATCTAATTTTGGAAATGTCAGTATTTGAGTTAATTTCCAAAACGGTATAGAAAGCCATTTCAAGTTTTCCTCTAAGATGTGTATAAGAGACAGCATCAGGGCTGTATATTGTCACCCTGCTTATTTAACTTATATGAGGAGTACATCATGAGAAACAAGGAGCTGGAAGAAGCACAAGCTGGAATCAAGATTGGCAGGAGAAATATCAATAACCTCAGATATGCAGATGACACCATCCTTATGGCAGCAAGTGAAGAGGAACTAAAAAGCCTCTTGATGAAAGTGAAAGAGGAGAGTGAAAAAGTTGACTTAAAGCTCAACATTCAGAAAACGAAGATCATGGAATCTGGTCCCATCACTTCAAACGTCTTCTTAAAATCTTGAAAATGTGGGTATTTCTTATATCTTAATATTAGTCATTATCATGGAAGAAAATGTGTATCTCATCAACACAAATAAGTGAATAGATTGTAGTTGGTGAATTAATGAACATATTTTTAGGCTGACTTACAAAATAAGTACTATCTGACTCTCGTGTATTTTACAAATAGATGCCTAAATCATTTTTTTAAGGTTTTCTTTTAAAATATAAGTAAGTGTTAGTCACTCAGTCATGTCTGACTCTTTATGACCCTAGGGATAATAGCCTACCAGACTCTTCTTCCATTTGATTCTCCAGGCATGAATACTAAAGTGGGTAGCCATTCCCTTCTGATACTATGTAAAAATGCCTGTAAGCTAAGAGGTTTGGACAGTTCTTATGAAGGTGTCATGTCTTTCTTGTGGGCAAAGAAAACCCATTAGCCTTTCTAAGGTCACAGATTCCTATTTAATCATTTTTCTTGTATACACTACATCACAAGAAAACTTACACTTTACTTTCTCTTTCAAAAATATTTCTCTCTCTCTTTTTCTTTTTTAATCCTACCCTTCCATACCCAAGAACTTGCTCTTAATGCATTAACAGATTAGGTTGGATAACTATGAAAATAATTAAAGTTTACTGGGGACACGTATTACTCTAAGCATTGTGATACATAATCTCTATAACTCCTAATTACTCATATTTTGTTGGCAGGAAAATAGAAGTACAGAAAGCTTAAATAACTTTCAAAAGATCACAGGGATCTGATTCAAGTCTATAGGCTAAATACCCAATTTTATCATCTCTCTTTGATTTCTCTTCTGCTTAGATTACTCTGCCACTTTTGTCATTCACTTGGACTCTCTACATGATGCAGGGAAAGGACAAGTAGCACAGGATCTATCCCTGAGAGAGATACACCTGCGAGCCTGAGTCCCCTCTTCAGCCCTTGTCCACCGTTGTAATCCTATTCTCTATTTATCTTGAAAATAAGAAAACTTAGTGAAATTAAGTTTTATAAAGATTCATATAAAAAGGAACAATCCTGGATAGATAGGTAGGTAGATAGAATGAACTCAGGTCTAAATAAATAGTACAAAATTAGAAATTATGGCACATATAGTAAATCATGTTTTGAATCAGACCAATGTATTTATCAAGGAATGTACACCAAAGAGAGGAAATGAATATACGGGGTCACACAGAGTCGGACACGACTGAAGCAACTTAGCAGCAGCAGCAGCAGAGGAGATCAGCCTTGGGTGTTCTTTGGAATGAATGATGCTAAAGCTGAAACTCCAGGACTTTGGCCACCTCATGAGAAGAGTTGACTCATTGGAAAAGACTCTAATGTTGGGAGGGATTGGGGGCAGGAGGAAAAGGGGACGACAGAGGATGAGATGGCTGGATGGCATCACCAACTCAATGAACATGAGTTTGAGTGAACTCTGGGAGTTGGTGATGCACAGGGAGGCCTGGCATGCTGCGATTCATGGGGCCACAAAGAGTCGGACATAACTGAGCAACTGAACTGAACTCAGAGAAGTAAAAGAGCTTGCCTGGTGGTGGAGACAATAAAGAATCTGCCTGTGATGTAGGAGACCTGGGTTCAGTCCCTGGGTCTGGAAGATCCCCTGAAGCAGGAAATGGGAACCCACTCCAATACTCTCACCTGGAGAATTCCATAGACAAAGGAATCTCATGAGGTACAGTCCATGGGGTCACAAAGACTTGAACATGACTAAGTGACTAACACACAGAGAGAAGTAAAGGGTGAAGATATACTGTTCAAAATCACTAAAATATTCAGTGGTATAACAAGACTATTTCATGTGGGTGGAATACACAAAAACAGAAGATATTGCTCCAGCCTTTCGAAATGCACTTCACCTACATATGATTGCTATGTCAATGACTTGATTTAACAAACATTCAGAAAAAAATCCTGCTTTTTAATATATTTATATTTGCTGCATTTCTCTATATTTAAAATTTTCTATTATCATCATCCCCATTCAGCTCCAGAGACTTATAAATATTATGTGCAAATGTGATACAGTGTCTTAGACTTGTTTTAGGGGAATATCACATGTTATTAATAGCACGTAGCAGCTGACAGCATATATTATGCACTAGGGATTTGATTTGATTTACGGAGCTCAAGAACTCCAAAGAAACTGTGTCGATTTACACCATTTGGGTATTGAGCCACGTTTAAAAGTTTATATGATACTCCAAGGAGACATTTTTCTCATATAAAACATCCATGAAATTTTTAAGAAAAGTTCTAGCATTCTCAGCTTATGAGCAACACTCCCTTGAGTTATTGCAAAAGTAATTATGAGTATCATAGTTAAGAATACAATGAAATAATTTTATTAAAATTAAATTTATCTCTGATACTGTACAAACTGACAAATTCCTAACTACATTTTTACAAGTAATGCCTTTTCATATGTTAATTTATGGATTATAAAATTTAATTCAAAATGAATGCCATTTAATAAAACCATAATTGTGTTATTAGCTAGCACTCATGTTTTCCTTCTGCCTCTAGATCAATAAGATTTGTAGATAAAAAGAGAGTCATAGATGTCAGAATTTGGTGAAACCTAAATGATCACTCAAACAAATGTATCCAGTTCCAGTTCAGTTCAGTCACTCAGTCATTGTCTGACTTTTTGTGACCCCATGAATCGCTGCACGCCAGGCCTCCCTATCACCAGCTCCTGGAGTTTACTCAAACTCATGTCCATGGAGTTGGTGATGCCATCCAGCCATCTCATCCTCTGTTCTCCCCTTCTACTCCTGCCCCCAATCCCTCCCAGCATCAGGGTCTTTTCCAGTGAGTCAACTCTTCACATTAGGTGGCCAAAATATTGGAGTTTCAGCTTTAGCATCAGTCCATACAATGAACACCCAGGACTGATCTCCTTTAGAATGGACTGGTTGGATCTCCTTGAAGTCCAAGGGACTCTCAAGTCTTCTCCAACACCACAATTCAAAAGCATCAATTCTTCAGCGCTCAGCTTTCTTCACAGTCCAACTCTCACATTCATAGATGATCACTGGAGAAACCATAGCCTTGACTAAACAAATGTATACATTTTTCAATTATGAAACACAGTGTTATGAAAAGTGCACAAATTTATATAGCAAGTCACCAATAGAGCCAAATATACAGCACTGCTGTTAGCTCCCAAGATGAGGTCATTTTCATTATCTATACCATATTACCAAATCACCTGCTCATCTGACGCTGTTGATGAGGATCCAATCTCATTAATACAGAATATTATCTATTAGAAGTAATTTTTATTTAAAAAATTTATTTTTAATGTAATTCCAGTATGGGGGGGGTATGCCCATGTTAAATATCTTTTAAAGAAACCCATAGAAAAGTCAGATGTATCTGGGTTTGTTTGCAATGATCTTACTTTGTTCCTATGATTCCAGCCTAAATATTAGGGGTTCTTACTTTCTTAATCAAGTAGGATTCAAAGCCTTGAGCTGAGTGTTGAATACAGTTGTGAGAAAATGAAACAATAAAGTAATATTTATATATAATAAAAAAGTGAGCTTCTTAAGGGCACAGAATAAGATCACCAGGCTGTGTTGAATAGTCATTTGAGTTATGTTTATCATTTATTTAAAACTAAAGCAGGGAAATTGATTGCATGACTTTTTTAAGAAGATAGTTGACTTCACCAGTGACTGGGGTTCACCAGTTAAATATGATGGTAAAAGAAAGAGGCTAGTCAACTGATAAAGTTTGCAAAAGTTTGACTATTATAAACAAGTCATGGAAATGAATCTGAGAAGGAAAGAAAATGTAGAGGTCAGTGAAATGGACACTTAAGAATAAGTGTAGATGACTATTTCTATAGAGAATGGGAAAGACTGTGGATGATGGTCTAGAATATTCATAAATAGTTAAGTTTCTGTGATAACAAAAGTGTGACTGAAAGAGTTAGTGTATGTGAACCACAAGTTTAAATGAAGAGCACAGATGCCATTGAAGAATGACTGAGAGATCTATACATGGTAGTTGAGCAGAGAGGAAGTTTGGGTGTGCACGTGAGCCACAGAGAACAGCTGATTCATAGCACCAAGCCTTCCTTCTGGCACGGAGACTTAACACAGTGAAAATATCTCCTTCTTCCTCTTGATAATCCTAAATCCAGGAGATGTTTTCAGGAACAGCTGTTAATAAAGACCAGGAAGTAGAGAAAACATTCAGAGGCTGGTAGAGCAGAATTCAAGCTAAAAGATGTGGGCTTCTTGGTGGCAGAGAGAAATAGAGAAGTTGGTAAGAGTAGCAGGATTCTAAAAGCCATGGCCGTGATAGAGTAATTCTGCAACTACACAAAATTCCAAAAAATAGGATTTTCCCACATGGAACACTGTATTTAGGCAGGCTTTAGCCATAGCACAATGTCAATCACTAAACATCATGAATTTATTGATAGGATAGGCTCCTGGGCTCTTGAAACTATTCAATTCCTTTTTAGTTTGTTTTACAGCTAAAATGCAGGTTAAAATCAGTAAAATGACAGAGGGAGAAGCAGGGATATAAACATAGGCTAAAAGCAATACAATAAAATAGCCAATTATCTGACTGAGGTAGATAAGGAAAAATACAGAAAATAAGGAGGTTAGGAGGGTTAGAAAGAAAAGAAGGGAAAGGAGAGAGGAAGGAAGGGAGAAGGTAAAGAAAGTATTAGAATAATACACATGCCTAATGCAAACTTATGTGCTAGTATAAAGAAGGATTCTAACCTGTCCAGTCTATAGAGGTAGTACTGTACTATGTAGCTTTATATTACCACACTTTGACTCTTTCTAACAATCTTAGGACATTCAAGGTGTTACGTTGTTGTTGTTCAGTCACTCAGTCGTGTCTGACACTTTGCAACCCAAAGTACAGCAGCACACCAGGGCTCCCTATCCCTAACCATCTCCCAGAGTTTGCCCAAGTTCAAGTTCATTGCATCAGTGATGCTGTCCAGCCATCTCATCCTCTGAAGCCCTCTTCTTCTGCCTTCATCTTTCCCAGCATCAGGGAATATATTACCACACTTTGACTCTTTCTAACAATCTTAGGACATTCAAGGTGTTACGTTGTTGTTGTTCAGTCACTCAGTCGTGTCTGACACTTTGCAACCCAAAGTACAGCAGCACACCAGGGCTCCCTATCCCTAACCATCTCCCAGAGTTTGCCCAAGTTCAAGTTCATTGCATCAGTGATGCTGTCCAGCCATCTCATCCTCTGAAGCCCTCTTCTTCTGCCTTCAATCTTTCCCAGCATCAGGGATTTTCCAATGAGTCGTCTGTTCACATCAGATGACCAAAATACTGGAGCTTCAGCTTCAGCATCAGTCCTTCCATGAATATTCAGGGTTGATCTCCCTTAAGATTGACAGCAAGGTTTGAGCTCCTTGCTGTCCTTGCTTTCAGGAGTCTTCAGCACCACAGTTTGAAGGCGTCAATTTTTTGGCATTCTGCCTTCTTTATGGTCCAGCTCTCACAATCATATGTGACAACTGGGAAGACCATAGCTTTGACTATACAGACCTTTGTAGGCAGAGTAATGTCTCTGTTTTCAACACACCGTTTAGGTTTGACATCACTTTCCTGCCGATTTCCTGCCAAGAGCAATTGTCTTCCACTTTCATATCTGCAAACACCATCAAGAGTGATTTTGGAGCCCAAGAAGAGGAAATCTATCATTGCTTCCACCTTTTCCCCTTCTATTTGCCATGTAGTGATGGGGCCAGATGCCATGATCTTAGTTTTGTTTTGTTTTTTTTTTTTAATATTTAGTCTTAAGCTGACTCTTTCACTTTCCTCCTCCACCCTCATCAAGAGGCTGTTTAGTTCCTCTTTGCTTTCTGCCATTAGAGTGATATCATCCACATATCTAAGGTTGTTGATGTTTCCCCCACCTATCTTGATTCCAGCTTGTAACTCATCCAGCCCAGAATATCTCATAATGTGCTCAGACAGCCTTGTTGTACTTTCTCAATTTTGAACTAATCAGTTGTTCCATACAGGGTTCTAACTATTGATTCTTGACTCACATACAGGTTTCTCAGGAGACACGTAAGATGGTCTGATATTTCCATCTTTCTAAGAGCTTTCCACAGTTTGTCACGATCCACATAGTCAAAGACTTTAACGTAGTTAATGAAACAGAGATAGATGTTTTCTCTGAAATTCCCTTGATTTCTCTTTAATCCAGCAAATGTTGGCAATTTGATCTCTAGTCCCTCTTCCTTTTCTAAACCTTTCTTGGACATCTGGAATTTCTTTTTTTGCATAATGCTGAGGCCTAACATGCAAGATTTAAGCATGTCCATACTAGCAAGGGAGAGGAGTACAATTGTCCAATGGTTAGCACATTCTTTGGCACAGCCTTTCTTGGGAACTGGGGTGAGGATTGACCTTTTCCAGTCCTATGGCCAGATTTGCTGGGTCTTCCAGATTTGCTGAAATAATGAATGCAAAACCTTGGTGGCATTATCATTCAGGGATTTGAATAGCTCTGCTGGAATTTCATTCTATCCACTAGCTTTATTAACAACAGTGCTTCTTAAGGTTTACTTGACTTCACACTCCAGAATATCTAGCTCTGGGTGACTAACCACACCATCATAGTAATCCAGTTCATTAACATCTTTTTTTTATACAACTCTTCTGTGTATTCTTTCCAACTTTTCTGGATCTCTTTGGCATCTACTAGGTCTCTACTATTTTTATCCTTTATTGTACCCATCTTTGGACCGAATACTCCCTTAATGTTTCCAATTTTCCTGAAGAGATCTCTAGCCTTTCCCTTTGTGTTGTTCTCTTCTGTTATTAAGCGCTGTTCATTGAAGAAGGCCTTCTTATCTCTCCTAGCTATTTTTTGAAACTCTGTTTAATTGGATGTACTTTTCCCTCTCTCCCTTGCTTTTCACTTATCTTCATTTTCCCACTATTAGTAAAGCCTCCTCAGATAATCGTTTTGCCTTCTTGCTTTTCTTTTTCCTTGGGATGGCTTTGTTTGATGCCTCCTGTACAATATTATGGACCTTTGCCCATAGTTCTTCAGGCACACTGTTAACTAGATCTAGTCCCTTGAAGCTATTCATTACCTCGATTGTGAATTCATATGGGATTTAAGTCATACCTGGCTGGCCTATTGTTTTTCCCAGTTTTCTTTAGTTTAAGCCTGAATTTTTCTATGGGAAGCTCATGAAGCCACAGTCAGCTCCAGGTCTTGTTTTTGCTGATTGTATAGAGCATCTCCATCTTCAGCCACAAAGAAAGTAATCAATTTGATTTTAGTATTGACCATTTGGTGAAGTCCATGTGTAAAATCATCTCTTGTATTGTTGATAAAGGATATTTGCTATGACTAATGCATTCTCTTGGCAGAATTCAGATAATTTAATTTTTGCCCTAACTTCATTAGTTCTCCAACTTGCCTATTGCCCCAGGTATATCTTGACTTCCTACTTTTCCATTCCAGTCCTGCCATGATGAATGCTGCTGCTGTTTAGTCACTTCAGTCGTGTCAGACTCTGTGTGAACCTGTGCACTACAGCCTGCCAGAATCCTCTGTCCATGGAATTCTCCAGGCAAGAGTACTGGAGAGGATTTCCATGCCCTCCTCCAAGGGATCTTCTCAACCTGAGGATGGAACCCTGGTCTCCTGCACTGCAGGCAGACACTTTACCATTGAGCTACCAGGGAAGCCCAATGATGAATAAAATATTTTTTTGTGTTAGTTCTAGCAGGTCTTTTAGGTCTTCATAGGACTGATCAGTTTCAGCTTCTTTGGCATTGGTGGTAGAGGCATAGACTTGGATTACTGTGATGTTGAATGGCTTGCCTTGGAAATGAACCAAGATCATTCTGGCATTTTGCGGTTGTACTCAAGTACTCTTTTGTTGATTATGAGGGCTACTCTGTTCTTCTATGGGATTCTTGTCCACAATTGTAGATATAATGGTCGTCTGAATTAAATTTGCCCATTCCCATCCAATTTAGTTTGCTGATTCCTAGAATGTTGATGTTTATTCTTACCATCTCCTGCTTGATCACATCCAGTTTTCCTTGATTCATGGACTTAACATTTCAGAATCCTATCCAATACTGTTCTTTGCAGCATCAGATTTTACTTTCATCACCAGACACATCCACAACCGAGAGTTGTTTTCACTTTGGCTCAGCCTCTTCATTCCATCTGGAGCTATTTCTTCACTCTTCTCCAGTAGCATATTGGGCACCTTCCAACATGGGGAGTTAATTTTTCAGTGTCATATCTTTTTTGCCTTTTAATACTGTCCATGGAGTTCTCAAGACAAGAGTACTGAAGTGGCTTGCCATTCCCTTCTCAAGGTGCTATATTTACACAAAATTTTTTAAAGTTTAAATCACCAGGAGCTGTCTTATACAGGGGCAGAATATATGTATGTGATTTTTAAATCCACTAAGTTGATGAAAAATACTTACATTTGGATACTAACTCTGAGTGTTTGATTTAAATGGTTAAGTATACCACCAGGGCAAAACATGGTTTAAAAGTTATTCTAATTGAGAAACTGCAGTTGGCCACTTCCCCCAACCCCCACCTTTGGAATAGAAATTTGAGCTGTTGCTATTTGAATATACCAATAAAGTTTACCACTGCTAAATGTAGATAGCTTATGTCTCATTCGTTAGCTGGGAGTGTCCTTTAAAACTAACACAGATTGAGTAACTTATTGTAGTGCTCAACTTTGCTTATCCTTTATATCTTCTAGCTCTTTGTTAAACATTTACTGTTCTTCTTGGTCTGTGTTTACATTCTTTTCCTGAAATCTTGGATCATCTTTACTATCATTATCCTAAATTATTCTTCAGGTATTTTCCCTAGCTCCATTTCAGTTAAGTGTTTCATCTTGTTTGTCTGGAACAGATTCCTTTGCTGTCTCATTTTGTCTGCCTTTCTGTTTCATGCTTCCATAGGCCGCAGAACTGTAGTTCTTCTTGATTCTGGTGTCTACCTTCTGGTGGGTGAGGCTGGTCTAAAAGATTTTTGCAGGCTTTCTAGAGAGAGGGACTGTCCACTTTCTGGTGGACAGATACATGTCAAGATGTGTGTTTAGAGGTGTTAACTGGTCTCAGGAAGACTATAGGGAGCCTGTCTGCTGATATATGAGGCTGTATTTCTTGTTCTGTTGGTTTTGTGCCCAGAGGCATTCCTGCTCTGGGGCCTTCCTCTTTGTCTTTGGAAGTAGAATATCTTTTTGGTAGGTTCTAGTCTTTCCTTGTTGATAGTTGTTCAGCAATTAGTTGTGATTTTAGTGTTTTTATGAGATAAGGTAAACTCAATACTTTCCCATCTTGTCTCTGCCTTCAGAGGGTAATTTAAATGACAGTTTATTTTCTCATATTTCTAGAGACTACAAGTCCAAGGTGAAGGTGTCAGCAAGTTTGGTCTCTTCTGAGGCCTCCCTTGGTCTCCTTGGCTTGTAAGATAGCTACCTTGTGCAGTGTTCTCACATGGTCTTTTCTCTGGTGCACTCCCAAGGTCTCTTCCTCTCATCAGCACACCAGTCCTATTGGATTAGGGCCTCACCCTCATGACTAAATTTGTCTTTAAGAAAGTGAAAGTGAAGTCACTCAGTCATGTTGGACTCTGTGACCTCATGGACTGCAGCCTACCAGGCTCCTCCTTCTGTCTATGGCATTTTCCAGGCAAGAGTACTAGAGTGGGCTGCCATTTCCTTCTCCAAGGAGATATTCATGACCTAGGTATCAAACCCGGGGTCCCACATTGTAGGCAGATGCTTTTACCATCTGAGCCACAAGGGAAGTCCAATTACTTTATCTTTAATTACCCTTTAAAAGATCCTATCTCTAAATACAGTGACATTAGAGTTGGAGTTTCAACATGTGAATTTGGTGATGGGAGGAGGGGGGCAAAATTCAATCCATAACATGTTTCCCCTATATTAATAAAATAGAATCACTTTTGAATTATATCTAAATTTAATCAAGAGTTTATGGCTACCTTTCAGTATAAGGAAACATAGATGTTTTAATTCAAGCTGCCACAACAAAATAGTCCCCCACACCTATGGGTTCCAGATTCTGAGATTTCACCAATCCTGAACCATATACTGTGTTTACAATAAGCAGTTGATTGAATATGTGGATGCAGAAACTATATATACAGATTGATGGAAGACTATGGGACTTGAACATCCTCTCATTTTGGTATCCATGGCAATTCCTGGAACCAATCCCCAACAAATACTGAGGGACAACTGTACCAGTGATTGGGAGACTTAAACGATATGCTTATACCTCTGTCTTAATCGGGGCCAGCATAATCTGGTTTTGGTGAGGCCCTTCATCTTGGCTTGCAACCTGCCACATCTTGCTGGGTCTTCACTTAGAAGAGAGAGACAGAACACTCTGCTCTGTTCCTCTTCTTATAAGACAGGAATCCAGTCATGCAGGCTCCACCCTCATGGCCTCAGGTTATCTTAATTACCTCCCAAAGGCCCACCTCCAAATAGCATCACAATAGGTGTCAGGGTTTCAATATATGAATTTTGAGGGGATATAAATGTTCAGTCCAAAACAAACAACAACAACAAAAAAAAAAAACAGAAAATAAGTATAAACTACATGACAAAGAATCAAACAGCTGATTCCAGAGGAAAGTGCAGTAACCTCATGTTAGAGAAAATCTGTGCTGTACAAGTTAAATAGAGAAGGAAAACTTTATTCAAGAGTGTTCCAGTAACGGTGGGAGAGATTGAACTCAACTCTACTGAAATAAAATATAGTAGGATTTTCAGCATTAGGGTGAGCTTGTGAAAAAGTACTGGAGAATGCTATGGGGGGAAGGTGGTTGTTCAGTGTGACTAAGCCATAAACGTTTGCCGCTGCTGCTGCTGCTAAGTCGCTTCAGTCGTATCCGACTGTGTGTGACCCTATAGATGGTAGCCACCAGGCTCCCCCATCCCTGGGATTCTCCAAGCACAACACTGGAATGGTTGCCATTTCCTTCTCTAGTGCGTGAAAGTGAAGTCGCTCAGTCATGTCAGGTGTTTGCTAGTCAGTTCGTAATTGTGTGCCCTCACCTGCTCATGATACCTGGAATTGGGGACCCTATCTTCCTAGATAATTCCAGGTCCTTAGAAAAAATGTTCCTGGGTTGCAAAACTCTCAAGAAAATGTGAAATTTATACCTCAAATTGTCTGATAAAAAATTTACGATTTCAGGTTTTCTAAAGCAAATGCTGTAAGAAAGAATAGGTCAGAGGCCTACAGTCAGAAAGATATCTGGCTAAAGTTTAGTCAAGCTGAGGGGAAGTTTAAGACCTTAGTCAAGGGCATCTACCTCTGTTCCTTCAAGCCAATGGAATATTTTAAAAGTTGAAGAAGGACCTCTGTAGTTTGAAAGAGACTTAAGAAGTATCAATAGATTACTGGATAATACTTCTGTATTTTAATATGGACTGATCTGAACACACCAACTTCAAACATACATTTTTGAGCCAATAGTGGTATTGGTTATTAGCTGAAACATATATGTGTGTGTGTGTGTATATATACATATATACACACATATATGTATATATATATATATATTAAATAAAATGATATTTTATTATGAAATTTATTTGTGTTTTTAGAGCTATATCCTATAGCATTAATATATAAAGGAAAGATATTGCTTGATATCAACAGTATGCTTTAATATACATAAAAGAGAAGAGCCTTCCTTCTTTCCTCTTTAGATTACTTCCTTCCATTTTTCTTTCCTCTGAGCACCCCTGGGAGCAATAAATAGGGCAACCTAGAATTTAAAACCTGGTTTCTAAGTACTTTAAGAAATGGTTGTTAAGACCAAGGCAAGGAAAGAATAATTTGAAACTGAAAAGTTTGCTTTGTGAAAAAGTAAGGAATTACTCATCAGATGATGAAAGGAAAGTGAAGTCTGTCAGTCATGTCCAACTCTTTGCGACCCCATGGACTGTAGCCCACCAGGCTCCTCCATCCATGGTATTCCCCAGGCAAGAACACTGGAGAGGGTTGCCATTTCCTTCTCCAGAGGATCTTCCTAACCCAGGGATCAAACCCGGGTCTCCCACATTGTAAGCAGACACTTTACTGTCTGAGCCACCAGCAAATGAACATATCAAAAGGACATAGAAACTTGCCTTCAAGGGGCTTTCACTAATCAAATCTAAACCATTTGCAGCATAAAAATACTACAAATAATGAGTTATTACCTACTGAATAAAATTGAAGTCTATAGCTCAACACCAATACCAGTAAACAAAAGGATAAATAAACGAGTAAAATCTCTTCTTTATCATAAAATATCAACTAGTAAGTGTAGAATAAATTATTAAATTAGAAAATTGCACTTAGCAACCATTATATAAATAACCTACTTATATAAGAAATGTCAAAGAATGCTTAAATCAATGGGGAAAATGGAATGAAAAATGAAATTTTTACATGGTCTCAAAGTACTTGCTAATTGTAGTGGAGAAACCTAGCAGACACCATCTTAATTGAGAAACCCAAGTTAACATCACTAGTTCAGGGTGAAATAGACATTTGAAGTCTTCTTACATAAAATTAGAAAATTGCACTTAGCAACCATTATATAAATAACCTACTTATATAAGAAATGTCAAAGAATGCTTAAATCAATGGGGAAAATGGAATGAAAAATGAAATTTTTACATGGTCTCAAAGTACTTGCTAATTGTAGTGGAGAAACCTAGCAGACACCATCTTAATTGAGAAACCCAAGTTAACATCACTAGTTCAGGGTGAAATAGACATTTGAAGTCTTCTTACATAATGAGATGAGAAGATTGCAGTATCACTTTTGCAGTGATTTGGCCAACAATGAATAACTTAAATTTAATCATGAGAACACTTGATAAACACACAGAGAGAGATTCTATGAAATTATTGCTTTGTAATAAAAATGTTGTGGTCATGAAAGCCAAGGAAGGCTGAGACAATATTCCAGACTCTAGGAATCTGGAAAGACATAATAGGTGAGTGCAATCTGTGATCCGGGTTGGATCCTTTTGCTGAAAAAAAAAAAAAAAAGTTATTGGAACAATTGAAGGGCCTTTTGGTAATGGGTGTGTGAAAGTTATTTGTATTATTTTTGCAGCTGTTTATTGAGCTCACTGTGCACTCATCTCACACGATAGTAAAGTAATGCTCAAAATTCTCCAAGCCAGGTTTCAGCAATATGTGAACCATGAACCTCCAGATGTTCAGGCTGGTTTTAGAAAAGACAGAGGAACCAGAGACAAAATTGCCAACATCCGCTGGATCATCAGAAAAGCGAGAGTTCCAGAAAAACATCTATTTCTGCTTTATTGACTATGCCAAAGCCTTTGACTGTGTGGATCACAATAAATTGTGGAAAATTCTTCAAGAGATGGGAATACCAGACCACCTGACCTGCCTCTTGAGAAACCTGTATACAGGTCAGCAAGCAACAGTTAGAACTGGACATGGAACAATAGACTAGTTCCAAATAGGAAAAGGAGTACATCAAGACTGTATATTGTTACCCTGCTTATTTAACTTATATGCAGAGTACATCATGAGAAATGTGGGGCTGGATGAAGCACAAGCTGGAATCAAGATTGCTGGGAGAAATATCAATAACCTCAGATAGGCAAATGACACCAACCTTATGGCAGAAGGTGAAAAAGAACTAAAGAGCCTCTTGATGAAAATGAAAGGGGAGTGCAAAAGTTGACTTAAAGCTCAACATTCAGAAAACAAAGATCATGGCATCCGGTCCCATCACTTCATGGCAAATAGATGGGGAAACAGTGGAAATAGTGACTGACTTTATTTTGGGAGGCTCCAAAATCACTGCAGATGGTGATTGCAGCCATGAAATTAAAAGTCACTTATTCCTTGAAAGGAAAGTTATGACCAACCTAGATAGCATAGTAAATAGCAGAGACATTACTTTGATAACAAAGGTCTGTCTAGTCAAGGCTATGGTTTTTCCAGTTATCATGTATGGATGTGAGAGTTGGACTATAAAGAAAGCTGAACACTGAAGAATTGATGCTTTTGAACTGTGGTGTTGGAAGACTCCTGAAACTTCCTTGGACTGCAAGGAGATCCAACGAGTCTATCCTAAAAAAAATGTCTGAATATTCATTGAAAGAACTGATATTGAAGCTGAAACTCCAATAATTTAGCCACCTGATGCGAAGAGTTGACTCGTTTGTAAAGTCCTTGATGCTGGGAAAGATTGAGAACAGGAGGACAAGGGGATGACAGAGGATGAAGTAATTGGATGGCATCATTGACTCAATGGACATGAATTTGGGTAAACTCCAGAAGTTGGTGATGGACAGGGAGGCCTGATGTGCTGCAGTTCATGAGGTCACAAAGAATTGGACACGACTGAGTGACTGAACTTAATTGAACTGTGCATATGAGTTTATTTATGTCATCTAATGGATATTTAAATGTAAGGAATTTCAATGAGTTTGGAAAAAGAGTCATTCTGGATAGCTATATTATTTTTTATATTCTAAGTCTGAAACTTTGATCATTTAGGTCATACAGAAAAGAATTTTAAGAAAGCATAAATGTATTCTGCATCTTAAAAGTATGTGATGAAAAATTCAAACACATTCAAAAGTAGAGCTATTCTAAAATAGACACCCACATTTTTCTTTTTCTTTTAGTTGCAGGCAAAAAAATAAACATGGCAAACTTATTTGTTTTTTGTTTTTTGTTTTTCCCCCTTTTTAAAGCTACTGGTTCATTTATTTAAAACCTTAAGATACTTTTTAAACTTGCAGAAAGTTGCAAGAATGAAAGAGCTTGAGAGAGAATGTGTGGTTTATACTCAGAAAATAAACACTCTTTTTGAGAAATAACTTCCTCACTGGTAGTGTGTTAAAGCTGGCTATAACTTCCTTATATGACTGGAATGCTGTGTGAGCTGTATTGTGCGGAGATTTTACCAGCCTGAAATAATCTCTGCCTCTCTCTGCATAGCTTTATACTGAGAATAACTTTGATACATCATATTGTGATTTACAGGAGCTCCTTCAACTGTAAAATCTGATACCTAGCCTTTTATGAGTAACTCCTATTGGACTTGGCCTATTATAAGTTCATTCAATATGCCCATAGAAATAGAATGGTAATTCTATATTACATTTTATGATGGTATTTAATCTCACCTATTACCTCAGAGTCAGACTTGAGCTGTTTAGAAAATTAAGAGTTGAAAGGATGCCCTCTTTTATTATAGCAATGATTATCACATAGCACATATTAAGGACCTGCTGAGTACTACACAATTTGATACTAACACTTGTTCTTTCTTCTTCCTTTTTGTAAAGTTCTTTGAGTACTGCACTATTTTGTTTTAAATAAACCTCTTTTGTGGATATACAGCTAAATCAGGTAAACTTTCAGAACCAAAGATTTTTCCTGAAAATAATATAGAATAGTTAGTACCTACCTGTACCAAATCCAGATTACATGGTCTAATGGTTTTTATTGTGTTTTGCCATTAAATGCAAACATATATGCTTTCACTATACAATTTTATGAGTCTAATTTAGTTGCTGCTCAGTGTAACCAGAGACCAAGAAAACTCTGAAAACTATTCTTCCTCTTTTGTTCTCCATATCCAATCAATTATTAGTTTGCCAATGCCCTTTCCTCAATCTCTATAACATGATTACAACTTTACATTTCATAAAACATTCAATGGATCTCCATAATTTAGCAAATAAGCACTAAATATGTTTAAATGGTGATACAAGGCCCTTCATGGTTTGTACCTATCACTTTCCCTGCTTTTCATCCCTTGCAGCCAACACTTGCCGATTCTTAGATGCAGTGGGTCTTAGATGCTGCCTGCCTCTTGGTTAATCCTCTTTATATACCTGGAAGTCCACACTTCCATCAATGTCCTTTTCTCCATATCTGCCCTTCATCCCCTGAGGTACCTCCTGAACAGATAGGATACAGATCAGTTGTCTTCTCCACTGCTAGCTTTACTTGACCTACTCATAAAATATGATTATGTTTCCTTTGTAAACACCTGTCTTCTAACTTTTGTCTTAATGAGACTGTAATAATGTGTGTATATACATTTGCCTGTGTTATATATCGAAGCTTCTTAAAGACAAAATGGTTATTTCCAAATTATCTGTTTACAGAAAGAAAGTGTGAGTATACCCAGGTTGTATACTCAGAAAATGAGTGATTGTATTAATTTAGAAAATGGTTATCAGAAAAATGAAGTGGGTAATGAAATGAAAAAAATTTGAGGCCCCATTAAATCAAATCTTAAATAAAAGGAGTGGTAGGAAAAAACAGTTGATTCTACAGATACCTCTTCAGTGTAATTTTACTTTCACTGCTAAGGTTTTCATTCACATTTCCTTTCAATTTTTTAAAGTAAATTAATATCAATGTTACTTCAATATTAAAAATCTTTGGTCAATAAGTATAAAATGCTACAGTTACCATCAGTTCTATGCAAATATTATAAAACCCATATCCTCTTAAAGTGCATTATACTATATGAAGGGAAAGTTTTAAGCAATTAAACATCCGTTGAAACATCCACTTTTGAAACACCACTCACCACAGTCCTTTTCCTCTTTGCTGCTGCTAAGTCACTTCAGTCGTGTCCGACTCTGTGTGACCCCATAGACAGTAGCCCACCAGGCTCCTCCGTCCCTGGGATTCTCCAGGCAAGAACACTGGAGTGGGCTGCCATTTCCTTCTCCAATGCATGAAAGTGAAAAGTGAGAGTGAAGTCACTCAGTCGTGTCCGACCCTCAGCAACCCCATGGACTGCAGCCTTCCAGGCTCCTCCGTCCCTGGGATTTTCCAGACAATAGTACTGGAGTGGGGTACCATTCCCTTCTCCATTTTCCTGTTCAGAAAATGCCAATATCGAAGTTAATACAGCTATTGAAGGAACGCATTTGAGTCAGTTCTAGGGAGACAGATGAACCTAGAGCCTGTTAGACAGAGTGAAGTAAGTCAGAAGGAGAAAAATTTTGTGTATTAACAAACGCATATGGAATCTAGAAAAATGGTACTGATGAACCTAACTGCAGGGAAAGAATAGAGGTGCACACATAGAGAGCAGACTTTGGACACAGTGGAGGAAGGAGATGGTGGGACAAACTAAGAGAGTAGTATTGACATATACACACTACCCTGTGTAAATAGCTGTAAGTTGCTGTATGGGTACCGGCAGCTCAATCTGATGCTCCCTGACAACCTGGGGAGTAGGGGTGAGGTTCAGGA